>JAULKQ010018302.1:0-10148 GCA_032356285.1 Smithsoniella earleae | reverse complement strand
ACTCCCTTAAGTAGGGAGCCGACTCTTCCCAAAATCCACGTCCTGAGGCCTGGCCTATTGCCAGGCCCCGGGTAACTGCTCATGCAGACACTTATGATCTGCCCTCGATATCTAGTACTTAGGTCTTATCTGGGGGTAATCCCATTATCCAGATGAGGCACTTACAGCCAAACTTTTATCGAGTTAGTAACGGATCGTAACATTTGACAGCAAGCTCTCGTTATCATGGATCTAATAGCCTGATATGTTGTTCGGGACCATATCAACTGAAGACTGGAAACTTTGACAGCGATGAGATAATGCACCAACGTCGACAGAATGTAAAGGCATGGTTTCTTCAAGCCAGGTACTGTAAGATAATTGAGTACTTGTGGTCACTGTAGTGTAACCTGAATAGCTGAAGATCGTTGGAGTCCGATCTGTGCACAATCCCGCAGCACTCCTATAAATAGGAGCCGGCTCACACCTAAATTGCCAGGCCCCTGGTAACCACTGATGCAGAGAGTTATGATCTGCCCTCGATATCTAGTGCTTAGGTCACATCTTGGGGCAATCCTGTCATCCGGATGAGGCACTTTCAGCCAAGCTTGTATCGGGTCATAACACAGAGTCCATAATACTCTGATCACAAAATCATCACTCCACAGCCCCAAAACTTGTTACTAGTATGAAATGTGGTGCACTTGTACCACTGTACCACTGATTTAAATTCTGTTTCAGAGCTTGAACTGTCCAGTTGGATCTGGTGTCACACTCATCAGCAGTGCAAATTACGACGCCCTAATTTATGGGCAAGACGAATGATCTAGTGAGATTGACAAGCAAAGCAAATATCTCCAACGATAAGTAAATGTGACGGGCCAATACGGATTATATACTGCTGAATCAAGTGCCCACTGTACTGGAAAGCCGTGGGGAGAATGATTGTGCACAGATGACAGATATTTGACAGGGCTTTGCTGTGGTGACAACATACTCAAGAGTATTATCTACATTATGTCTACATTATACTATGAAGAATCTGCCTACATCTTGAGAGCCAGTACATCAAACTGACAGAGTATCTTGTAGACACATACTAATATCACATGCCGGCCAGTTTGAAATCTACATCATTGTATTTCAAGGATTCCACAAAGATCGGGGAAGAATACGGTAGACAGTGATTGAATGAGAAGAATAGGACATCAGACTGAGTAAGGGTCTTCTTCTCAGCACCAGCATACCACAATGCTTCCAAAATTGCTGTATACCTCTTGACATTTTTAAATTTCTGAGTCTGGTGTCACTATCGGCAGCATCCTGCTCCGCAAAGACAAGTTTAGTGCCATGTTTATCCTTGAAATTTAGGAATGTCTTCAAAGAAAAAAACGATTTTGAGCCCCTGAGCCCAATGGATTGATGCTTGTGTTCGATGCTCTACGAGAAGTAAACGGGGTTTGTTCAAGGCTAGCAGACTTGCAACACAACAAGAGATGTACATGAAGATGAGGTGTCACGCAAGAACTCATTGATACATACAACTTAAATGGTATGCTTACGTGCAGCTTTCTAGAATATTTACAGTGATCAGTTATTTCCAACTAGCCGTACATAAGTAGCTTATAAAACAGGCATCTTGATGCTGGGTTTGAGCTACAGTGTCTTAGGTCCAGCATACCCTTTTTTCAACAGTACGACCTCAGAATATGACAATGATGCGAAATAGGGCGCTTGTGCTGTGTGAAATGTTTCTTATAGACTGAAAAGCTACTCCAGGCGCCACCACAGGTTCAGTGTAACCGTGAGCCTTTGATAGCTGCGAGGTTGCGCACCGGCTCAGCTCCAATCTTGGTCCCCATAAGGACGGCATCATGCACGAAAGGGAGGCAAAGTACGTCCCAGTTGTTGATGAGTTTCAGCGTTAGATCAACGAAAGGGCTTTCCGTCAAGGAAATGTTGATAGCACCGATGCACGGAAGCTTGTCAACCAAAGGACGCATCGTCACACGTGCCACCGCATCGAGCTGTACATCCTCAATCTTGACAGGGATATAGATCGATGCTGGACCCACCCGCACGCATGCAGATACATGAATCTGCACGTGTGCTACTAAGTCAGCGCAAGAGTATGGGAATTTCCGGCGCCACTGCGAATGCTACTCTTTAAATACTGAATGCTTAAATGTTAGTTCACGGCGACTACAGCACTCATTTTATCTCATGCGTGCAAACTTACCTTGATTCTTGAACCCCACTGAACTGGAGCCTCTAAGATGACTTCGTCGTCTTTCGTGTCGTAAACTTTCACCCCAGCTAGTCTGAAAGGCTGGTCTCCAAGATCCAGTTGATCCACAACAATTGCATCTAGGATAGGTTGCTTTGCAACAACATCGTCCAAGATTGGGCTGAGTATGTCAGCTACCTACAAAGGTTGACCAGGTTAGGGAAGCCATGCCCCCGTGTGGACGGTCATTCACATGCATTCGGTACTCATTCACTATCACGATTGAGAAATCGCACCATTTTGCAGATGGCTTTGTTCAGCCCAGGCCATAGCCATCTGATGGAATCATTCAGCCACCTACACTGCTCAAAATCCGGCCACGTGGTCCATTTTGGAGCATATTTTAACACTTGCCGATATTCTGGTGTGACTACACCCGTGACAACTGGCTCAGGAATGTTGACATCGTGATCCGAGTCGACAGCGTATGCCTTGAACTTGTCGTCGTCCACTTCGCCGTGCTTCTTGAATAGCTGGCCCCCAAGCTACATACGAAGCTTATTTGATACGATTCAAAGGCTCTCATGTTAAAAGTGAAGGTGACTCAGGGGACTAACGCGCATAATGTCGCCATACAAGGGGCTGTAGTGCATTTTAATGTACCGGTGTTTCCTCGAAATCGCTGTAAGAGGACAAACAAACTTACTCGGTTTATTAATGCGGAATTGGATGAAAGTTCGAATTCATCCCCGAGCTAGATGAGACTGTTGCAATCAAGAAAATACCAAGGAGCACTTCCCGCTTTCGAAAGTGCCGAATAACATACTGATTAAACCGTAACTATCGATTGGGCATGAAGTGGAACTCGCTGAAACACACCAGCATGCCACCCGTCATTCCAAGCCCCATTCCTATCATCGCTGCAACCACCATGCTGGACAACCTTTACAATATGCTACGTGAACTGTAGACAGGAAGGAGGCCAGTATTTCTTCTTTGAACTACGATCTAGGCGTCCTCGAAATCAGGCTGGCATGTTTTCTTATCTGTTGTTACATTGTACTGAGCAAGTACCGCTGCCCCAGCTAACGACCGACCTCAACACGCTTAATGATTTGAGCGATTGCGTGATATTATTTTGAACTGTACTGTAAAATGATAAGCGTTGTTAGGGGTTGCTGTCCGGTACCATCGAGGTCGGATTGTGAAATGCATGAATCTGGTATTGCTCTGGCAAAGATGTGTGCGAAGGACTATAAGTTTCATCTCAACAATCATAAAATTTGCTTGAAGAGGCATACCGAAACCTTGACAAACGCCTACCATGTGATTCGATAGCGGAATTTGTCGTGCCGAATGTGTCACGGTTGCGGTTTCAAGTATTAGCCGGGCTATCAACTACAGACGAAGCATGTGCAGCGCAACGCATAAGGAAATGGGTGACATTGATCATTCCTTACACAACCAAGAGCCTGTGGTTAGTACGTGATCATTCAGGGCGCTTGCTGGGCTGTAACCAACATGACAGGCCACACACGCAACATGCCATAAACCATTCTCCAATGAAGCCACCATCATTCCTTTCACTTAAAGACTCACGAAGCATTTTCAGGGGTATTATTGCTGCGTTCTCGTGCCAATCTGCGATCGGCACGATTAATAGTTATAAGCGACGCAGGTGGAGGTTTCCCTAACATCATACTACTCAACAGCACACGGATTTCTTTTGGCTCTGGGCGACTTTGGGGGAAGATATATCCGGCAGAAATCCCTTTCTTTAGTTCAGATGCTGTGTATCCAGATGCTTTGGCCCTTGATTTCAAATCTTCGCACATCCTGCATGTCAGAACTATTGAACCCAACAGCTAGCCATTTATTCTAAAGCCAGTGCTAAACTGATGATTAGAAACGAAGATCAGCTGGGCTGAAAAGGAGATCTTCCCACCCACCCTTCAGCTACAGGAAATCGCATTAAACCTTGTGAATATGACCAACGCAAGCCTTCTTTAAAATTTTGACATTTTTAGAGTTGGAGAGGCGTACGGGCAAAGCGTTGCGCCAGACGTTGACTGGAACTGTGCTCGACAGAAGTCACAATCCCTGTTCACCGCCGTGGCATCACCCCTTGCCTTCTCATCCTGAACCGAAGAAATATTTTCAAACAGGTTCAAACCTGGATCGCACAAATGAACCCATACACTATCACCTGCCGATAGCAAGTGAGCATCTTACCGCATTGCACGCATCGCTTGGCCTCGAAGCGCTCTTGCAACCATGCTTGTCATCATGATTCTGACGATGAGACGAAGACTTAGATTTCAGAATGTGGGAATCGCCTCTGACTGTGAAATCGACAGGCTTGCCTTTCTCGCTTCCCCCGCCGGCCACTTTTCCAGCATACGATTTTGATCCCCCTCCAGCAAGGGGGTTACGTATTGTAAGCTCTATTGCTTCTGTACGAGGAGGAGTACCAGTAGTTTCGATAGGGCTTGAGCGAGCGCCAGATCGCCCGTGTCCTGTTGTAGCATCTCCCCCCTCACTGCTCACATCTCCACTACGGTTGTGTGCTGCATTACTAACTGCAATCTCTAAAATTCGATCTATGCCTGCTTCGATTCCTATTTTGAGTATAGCATCTCGTATATTTTGCACCCTTCCCCCTGCAACATGTGAAGGGCAAATGAGGTTTTGTGTAGAATGCGATCTCAAGCTTCCTTCCATCTTCAAAAGAAAATGGAACACTCATCAATGACTTCGTATTGAAACACTTAAGGTTCATGACAGCCTCGAGACTGACATTGTTGGCCTTCCAAGCAAGAGATGAATGTGTAATGTACACAATGCTCGATGAAAACATGTACATACAATCAACATGACGTTGGAACTGTAGCCAATATATTTCTGAACATCATGCTTAAACGAGATATAAGAACAAACTACTGTAACTTACGGCACAATTGAAATGACACTGCATGAAATCAGAGTGGTCATGAAAAGAGGTATGGACAGTATAAACTCAGAATCCCACACCTGAGGTCCGCTGACGTAGTTGCCAACGCAGCTTTTCACACATTGTACAATACCTTACTTTCGTTGCACCTGGCTTTACGTCCCTAGGGCCTCCACAGCACCCACAAACTCTGGTCTTGCTGAGTTCGGCCCCAGAACCATCACCTCCTGATAGTGCAGCTATCAATGCTGGAGGAGGTGATTTCGATCGATGCACATTCATATTTGAAGCATGAGCTGCAGCCCTCGAAGATGGACGGGTTGGAGGAGGATAATATTTAAACTGACATCGTGGATGCTTGCCCATCCTAAGATAGCGATTGAGAGTAGATTTTGGTAGTTCAAGGTCCTCAAACTGGTCAGAAAGGCGGGAAACATGACGCGCAGCTACTGGTGGAGCATGAACGCTGTACGCATACAACGGGTGGTGTACTTTCTTGCGCTGATTAGGCTGGCGCGGATAAATGAGAGGTGGAGGGCAATGTAATGTGAGAGAAATATCATCTATCGTGCGCATTATGTCCTGTGAGGGTGGATAGCGGGTCAAAAGATCTTGGAAACGAGCCCTGAGCTCTGTCGGGTTGTTGGGTATCCTAGATTCTTTATCTGCTGCTTTGAACAGCCTCAAGACCGACTCGGCGCAAGGAATTTCCTTTTCTTGAACTTCAGGGCGGTACTGTGGACCTACCATGCTGGGCGACGTTTTCTTGCACTTCCCTGGAATGGTGCCAATATCTATGTCACTTCTTGCCCTCTTAAGATCTAAGACTGCCCGTACTGCTTCTGAGTCATCCTTATCTACACCGTTGTGTGTATCCACGGGGTTATGCTGTTCTACAGCTGGGGGCAAGTCTGGAACCACGGGCTGCAATGGCATAGTCTGTGGCTGCATGAAGTCTACACGAATCATCACCAGTACGCAATCTTCTTTCAGAAAGTATTAAGCCTGCAGTTTAATGTTCTCTTGCTTCGGTTCAAAAATGTTTACGCGGAGTCAACTCCATGGGCGCGGGGGGGTGACACATTCGTAGCTGTAGTACCTCGCCAGACTGAGATAGACGAAAGATTGCTGCAACGCAGAACACTTGTAGCTGCGGGGGTGGACGTGAGATAACTTTGGACGTATTTTCTTGCCTTCCCAGTAAATTGAGCGCACTCTTCCCTACGTTGAGTGAGCGTTGTGAGACGATGGGAGAGCGCTGATTCCCTGTGCCAGCTAGCTGAAGTAGATTACCTACTGCAGGTGAAACTCAACAATGACTTCATTCGTGCACAAGATCAAATTGGCGCCAAGGCATCAAAGCAATTTGCATTGGTGTCCGGCCGGCTGCGTATTTTCTGTAATGATTCCGCTCGAGATTTGAGAAGTGCACAGGGCCGACACTTTTGAATAGGTCGCTCGTCAGAATGTTCGAGAAGCACCACCGCTACAGACTCGACGAGTTTCATGAATGCTGCGACTGACTACAATGCGCGTAAGTCTCAGTAACCTTGGAAGATTTGCCTGCTTAACTGGACAGGTTAACTTCGTTCCAGGTGTACGTGCGAACAGCGCAAGGCCATGCCCACATCCTCTCGCAGGGTAACACAACGCGGTAGGGCTACTTGAGCAAGGCGAAAGTACAGTACTACTTCGACTTCAAAGAAGAAATCCTCCTTTTGGATAGGATCTGTTGACTGGTCGTCATGAAGTCCGTTTCCTGACTTCATGAGGAACACAGTACAATTTACTTCTGCTACTAGAGTTTCCTTCTGCAACCTAGAACTACGAGTTCGTCTCATGCAACACAGTTGCTGGTACTCATAATTGATTTAAAAGAGAATTAGTTTGATGGGTTGATTTTGGAGCAATAAATGATTCTTATGGGAAGATAAAGTCAGTTGTAGTCAACTAATCGTAGGCACTTGCGTTGGCCTAAGCATATACTTTTGCATACCATAGCCCCTTGTGTCAGGTTATTTCTGAAAAGGCATGAGACATTTGTTTGATTTTATGTGAATGCTGGCAGGTACAACAGTGACTGGAACCAGGAGTTTGCATATGATGTGTAAATTATAGTTATGATAGTGAATGCAAGTGTAAGCTGAACAGGTATTGTCCTCTTCTTACGCAGAAGTATACTATGCCTTCTTTGATAGCAAGACTGCTATTCAAATTCTGCTACCTGGAAGAGATGACATGCTGAGCTCTTTGCCCATGAACTTAGAAGAAAGATAGGTGGATCCACAGAGCCAGCTTCTCTTCTTGAAGAAATGCAGACCATTTGTGAGTTACCGACACCATAAGTTCAAACCTGCTAGAAATGTCCTCGCAGCTTGACCTGCCCGGGTAGAATAACATGAAAGTGAATCAGGATGCCTTGTGACACGTTACAAAGCTGACTTTAGTGTTTGTAAGAGGGTAAATGCATCATTTCGCTTGTAAGTACATGTAAGAAAAATTGAAAGATACCCTTTCATCTCTGAGTAGGGAGATGTGTCAAAAGATGTTTCCGTCGCTGATGAGCAGATAATATTCGTTGAAAATGTAGGACCTTCTGCGATTGGATGCAGTACATTACATTTTTTGGACCAGTGGAACCAAGTGTGTTCCCAAATCACTTCTTCAGTCAGCAGGTAGAGGTTTAACAACGCATCAACGCTCATCAGATATGATGATTGCCTTTGCTCGCGCTTTGATCGATAGCATTATTAGTTAGATCACAGCGTTCAGAATCTTGTTGTCTGCAACGGCGTCGTAGAACGGGAAGGCAAGGGCAATAGCTCGTGAAATTATACGATCGAATTTTGGCTCAAAACACGTTGGCAGCTGATGAGTAGCTCTGATCACCTGCGCTTGCAATGCAATCACTGAATGTCTCACTTTCATACAATGCACACAGGCGTGAAAAGAGGGTGCTGTCACGTGGATTGACATGACCAGAAAGTAATATAATGACAGCCAGTGGCTAGCTCCCTAAACGCGCACTTCAGGATTGTCCCTCATCATTTCCGGACACAAGACAAGCGGTGCCATAGTAAGCCGGGATATCAACTCTCTACCGTGCCGACCCTCCCACCTCACTGTTATCATCAACTCTAGACGCAACTTGACAACTAAAAAAGAGTCTATTTTTGCTAACGAAGACTATGCGCTCGTGTACGCTCGTCTCTCCGTACACGTGTGGCTCTGAACGCACTGATTCCCGCCAGCGAACTAAGTAACAGAGACACGGAGACAATGTAATCGAATTCCTTCCGTCTGTTTCGTGCAAGCAACTTGCATCCCTGCTCATAATCGAGAAGAAATGTATCTAGCACCGTCATTCATTGACCTATTTCATCATTTACTAACTAACAATACAGTTGCTGAGATTATCACATATTGTTGGAAGAATAACGTTTCTGGCTTTAGTGAACAGTAAGATTCAATAAGTTGGTTATCGTGTGAGTATCTGAACCTCACCAATATCTGTGGGCATGAAATCATCAAGCTTTCGAGCCAATTTTAGGTGCAAAACGAAAAATACCTTCTCAGCTCTGCCATATCAGACGAATGATTCCCTGCTCTAGAGAATTAAGAATAAGCCTAAGGCCTTCAAGTACTTGATGAAAAACAGCATTCACATGTTTCTCGGATAAGTAGTCAACTTCTGACTTGCACTCTTTTTTTAAGTATGATATGATCTGGTACACTGGTGTGTATGTTGCCTTAAATGCAGCATATTCTCTTTTAAGAAGTCCAGAGTAGATCTACTATGTTCACAGAGCCGTCTCCATGGGTGGATCAGGCAAGTGTCGCCTCATGTAACAGTCTATTGGCCACACAGCAAATCCTGGATCCAGGTAGCTTCTATTTCCTAGTATCTTGTACCTGGCTGCTCCCATAGCCTCCTCTACACCGTGCTATGTGCTATGTGCTGTCCTCAAAACCTTTACTATGACTGTGCCTAGAGCATGTGGAACTGCCTTTCACAGTGAATATTTGCTTGGATTTAAAAGTGCCACTTCCATATATATCACTGATGCTCATTGAATTAACATAAAAAAATGTTGTTTTAAGTTGTGGACTTAAAGAACAAGTTGAACCAGTACTCATCATGTCTTGCTGATCACAATCCCTTACTACTGATACCAACCAGCACAGAGGTTCTTGAATGATCGTTTCCCAGGTTTTGCCACATGTATAATGGGCAAGGAGAAGTACAGGTTTATTGAATCACGATTCCTCAGTGAAGAGAAATTTTGAGCCATGTTGAATACCCACATCTCAGAACACAGTAAAAAAAATAGATTGATACGTGATATTGGCAGATGTAATTGTGTAACAAGCATATTGAAATTATTAAAGTATAATCCAGGGATCTCTCAAGAGTTAAACTTACTGACCTCATTCACGAGTGAGCTGATAAGGTGACGAAACATGTACAGTGGCTCAGATGTGTTTGGTCTTGTCATGTTCAGTCAATCTATGCATTCCCTCAATTGTTTGTGTGCTCTTTGTGAGCCTCAGAACAGTTTCTACCTGGTTTTGCGTCCATCGGGCAGCACAGGATGTCACAAGGTCTAATTCTGTGTTAAATCCAACCGAGGTAAAAAAATCAATGTAACCAGGGATTGTTCTGTTACACTGAGAGCTTGTAATCCTGCTAATGAAAACAGTGATGGCATGCATCAGACGGTAGAAGTGGTCGCTGTGCAACCACCTAGCATAATGTGGAGTGCATCTTCCCCAGCACAAGCAACAGTTAAGCACTGATCCTTCCAAGACACACAGCGCGAGCAGAAGCAAAAGAGACGTGTAAAAGAACATCTAGCGGGACTCAGTACATAACAGGGATCAGGAGCGAACAGAAACGCGATTCGACGAGCTCGAACATGAAAATGTTAGCTCGATCACGCGTGTGCCGGTTTGAGTAGCTGAGGAGCCCCACAGTCTTAATTTGTACAGCAT
>JAULKQ010018291.1:0-10153 GCA_032356285.1 Smithsoniella earleae | reverse complement strand
TTCAGAATTATATTCAACTGTTAGTCATAAGTCTGAGGCGGACATTTGTTTAAAGTTGTGCTGATGGTTTACCTCCACGAATGTTTGTAGATCAGCATCCCGGCATAAGCTTCATGTGGAATCTCGCAACAGATCACAGCAAAGCGGTACGCTTGTATTTTAGATACTGTCTTTGAAACAGTGGTGTTCCAGTGACCACTTGTGCAGCATGCCTGACTCATCTATTCCTCCCTGCAGAAAGTACTATGTATGGTCTTCGACAACGCGAACAACCATCTCTACGTAGGACTGGACAACGGTGTTGTGAAGATTTATGCTCATAACTCGTCACAGCAAACGAAACAGCGTTTCGTGGTGCGTGACCGTCTACCTGTATAGTGCGAAATGCAATCATAGGCATTCTTCAGTGCCTCTATATGTTTACACTCATTCAGTGCATCTCCAAGGTCTTCAATCATAGAATTGCTTTTTCAAGTGTGCGACCCACGACTATTGTATTTTAGTCAACACTAAGTTTGTGCTGTTTGTGAGAGAAGTTGACTTGCCCTTCAAGTTACCACTGGACACATCTATTCACTAGCTGAAAGTTTACAAATTTTCGACTACTATAGTTAATTTTTGCAGCCATCAGACCCTCCGGAAGTACGGTATCCGAACTGTGTCATCAAGAGCCTCATGGCGCACAATGGGTGTATTTTTGTTGCAATGGTGACGGGTCTAGAAGAGCCAGGAAGCAGCAGCTTATTTTGTCCAAACACTCAGCAATCTGTCACTGTTCCTGGGCGGATCGAGGATGCTGTGGTACGCATACCAACTGTCGCATTGCATCTCCTGACAATCATCATGTTACGGAGCATGAAGTCGGCGATTCATGTACTGCTATGTATCCAATATCGACTTTTGCGTTCAAGCAGAGAAATTCTGTTGTCAAAGTAAGCAGTTAAAGGGTCCAAACGGAGTTTGTATACAGCAGATGTAGTGCAGTTGTGTACAAAAGCACCAGCGGAATTTCCCAGCATTTGGGCTGTGACGACAATGGCGACCATAGCAGTAGCAGATTTGAAACCTTCTGACGCTGTGGGTGGCATGGGGGGCTTTCCTACTATGGTACCGAAGGCCGAGCTTAACACAGACAAGCAAGCGCATGGGTGCACTATCACGCGGGTTGCTGAAGTTTTCTGTGCCAGCGCAAACACTTCAGTACTGGTTAGTGGGGATTATCTTGGAGTTTTATGCGTGCGCTTCTCTTCTGTGATGACGGCATTCTTGTGGATTTGTGCCGGGCGAAAAATGATTGTTGCCAATAAGCAGCAACAAAGAGAAGGATGTGTTAGAGCCGACGGGTTCGAACGACTTTGTCGCCTCGTATCAGTGCCGAATACTGTTAACGATTTATAAAGATGTCGTAACACGAAACACGCCAGGGGTCCCGTTTACCCTTTGTCACTGAACGTATCAATGCATTGAAGTCGTGCCTGAGAGTGTACTACAGTCTGCAATACGACAAGTTCTATTGGTGATTATGCTAATATGGGAGCTGAGGTCAACCAGTCATCCGTTTGCACACTGAATCTCGACACACACACATACTGTTTGAACAGGGTTCACAGAGATGCGTGCCAGTCTGCACATCTATACTCTGCAGTTACAAGTGAGAGATCGTCAAGTGAGGCATTGTTGCAGGTGTGGAATATAGTGAATGGGCAAGGGGTTCAGAAGTTTAATGAAAGTAGCAATTCAGGCGCTGTAACTAGCATCCAGGAGTACAAAGGCACCCATTTCCTTGTGAGCTTTTTCAACGGCACTGTGTGCGTTTTCCAATTTATGTCACAGCCAGTTGACGGGCAAGCGGTGTCTCCGGCCCCTCTTGCGACATATGTACCTGCATCAGCTGGCTTTAGCACCACCCCTGCAGCTGTTCTGACAACTTCAATTGCGTGTGGCCCAAATGGAGACAGTAACCGTGGAGAAATGTGTGACTGGATTGTAGTGTCGAGGCTGGATTCAGATGCATTGGAAGTTGTTCAGATGGATCCTGGTTTTAAGTGGGGTGGCACTCTGAATCAGAGCAAGTCCTGTCAAACCATTTTACCTTGTGATGTTGCAACTCCTGACTGTGAGGAGCGTCTTCTACTTTGTGGTTCAGGATCCATTGTCAAGGTTTTCAAATGGAAATTGTGATACATTCTTCTACTTGAGTTGAACCAATTTTGTGTGTAACAAGTGTGAGTTTGTGCGTTTAGAATGTTGTGTGAGGCGAACGTTTGTTTATTAGTGCATGGACATGCTAACGCTGAGGGTTAATCGACAGAAAATCACTTGTGCTGACTTACGAAGATGTAACCCGACTATTTTTCGACAGCCCGTTATACAATGGTTCGCAGTTTCGAAGGCATGTTGCACTGCACAAGCGTTCTTTATAAGGCAAACATGGCCATGTTTCCGAGCATACCTATATGTGACAACTGTACTTCTCATCAGTGATACGCGATCTTGGCATCATTACCAGCTTGAAAGGCTCAAATTGTGTTGTTGGCATGTAAGCAGTTCTTACGTCTCTTTTTGTCAAGTTTTCACACCCACATTGAAGTTAACCCGTCACATCTGTTGCACATAAGATGTTCAAGTTTGTAAAAGAGCCACGTGTTATCAAGTATCAAAGATACCTCAATCACTAAAGAATTGAAAAGAATGTGCACGACATTTTGTTCTTCGTTAACATCACCTAGTCAGAAACTCTCCCGTACGTTAAGCAGCTTTACAATATCCGTATGCTTCGACGCCTCCAGAATTTCAACCATAACGCTCCTGATGTATGGTTCTCAATGCAGACTGGAGCGCTTCTGACTGCTCAGGTTTACCGACAGAAATTCTAATGTAACCGTCGAGAAGCACTTTCTTATAATGCCTGACCATAATATAAAACTTCTTGGCCAGCTCATCTTTTAAAGCCTCTGCTTCCATACCCTCTACCTGTAAACTCAAAAGCTCTGAAAACAAGAAAAAAGTTGTACGCCCAACTGGTTCGAGTCAAACAGGGAACATGGTCGAACCAAATGGCAATTCGCATTGAAGTACACTCTCGAAAAGAAAAATGCTTCATGCGCTGTGATTCTGCGCATTAGACTGAATTGCGGTTTTCAGCTCGAGAAGATGTGGCAGGAAGTCGCACTGCGTCGTGTCCAAGCATTGAAGTTGAAATAAACTTGGTAGAATGCAATGTGGCGAAATGGTGCGATATGTCAACATTTTGCTTTAATCTTATGGAAGCACCTTGCACAATATAAAGTTGGCGCTGGATGGGAATGGATGAAGGAATGGAAACTCCTCAAGAATTTTGAAGAGTCGCTCACGCTCTGTTACTAGCTTTGTGCGAACATCATCCATGTACTGCCTGTTGCTCAAGGCTGCTAGAGCGGCAGTCTCAGAGGCCACAGAAACGTTGTATGGCTGCTTTGCCCTCCAGATATACTTAATCAAAGTGTCAGGGAATGCACCATACCTGCACCGCAGCATGTAACTGACACTGAAATAAATGCATGTCAGAATTTGATACTGGACCACAATATTTACAAGCATGACTGCCACACTTCTAGACCCTGGCACAAAAATTGGGCCTTAACTTTTTTTGTATTGAGCAAACACAAAAAAATTGCAATAAATCTCCTGTACATGTGCCAGTGAATATCTTTGTCAAGGTGTCTTCCTTGACCTTTTTCAAAAACACTAAATGCCAGACACTACTTCATAGAATGAGAACCTCGAACAATTTCAGTGCCACTGGCAGACGTCAGCACATGGGACCGTCGAAATGCCTATAGTTGAGCAATACTACAGTTTCCTGAGTAGTTAGTCCTTCTTCATCTTCAAATGCACATAGAGTGGAACAAAATAAGCGCACAGCCAAAAATCCGTCAGGATTGAGAATCAAGGACTCTTTCAATTGAGATATGTCACAGATGCATTGAGACTGTATAAGGGCCGCATACCCAATCCGAAGACCTGCTAGACCAGCAGACTTTGAAAACGTACGAAGTACGACTAAATTCGGTACCTTGGTCACCCAGGGCATTCTGGTGTCTTCTTCACTGAATTCGATGTATGCTTCGTCAAGGACAACGAGAACCTGCACGAAAGTAATTCTGGGAGCATGTCATACTGCTCAAGCCTTCGCTACATGTTGCTCGGATCATGAGCAACTGAAGGAAAGTGCTCACCGGTTGTGCAAGCAGCTGGCAGAGATGCTCCTCAGCGAGCATAGAGCCGTCAGGGTTGTTCGGTGACGTTAGAAACACTGCTTTAGGTTTCTCAGTTTGAATCGTAGATATTATTTTCGGCATGTCCAAGGAAAAGTCAGAGTTGCGTGGGACAGTCAGTACACTCCCGCCAGACACGTCAGTATCAAACGAGTACATTCCAAATGTGGGAGGACAATCGATGATAGCATCTCCAGGCTCTAATATGCAGCGCAGTAGAAGGTCAATTAGCTCATCCGCGCCGCAACCCACCTGCAATCATAATATGTTTAATCACGAATCTCAACCTGAACGTGGTGTCAGGCAGATTTCAAAAGGATGTTCCGTTTTATGAATTTAGTTTCGTTTCTTATACTGCCCAAGAAGTCGCACCAGTATATTCTCCATCGGAGTGTTATTTATCTCGGCCAGTTTGGACCGTAGCGCCCGGCACTCAGGGTCCGGATAAATGTGGGGGAATGGCATCGCCGAAAGTGCTTCCTTGACCTCCTTAGAGGGTCCATATGGATTTTCATTGGCGTCAAGCTTGATGATTTCCGAAGGTGTTGTACCCAGCTTCTGTGCTAGTACCTGCAGGCGCGGTGCTAGACTTCAGGAGTGTATCAGAATACTCGATTCCCTAAATGCGCCATGGAATGTAACGTGATGTGGTAGCTTCTCTGTTGCACCTGGCAGCACAGAGCGCAAGCGTGACCGTAGACAGTGGTTGACAACGAGCGAGCGAACAACAGGGATACACGACACGCAAGTAGTTGTCCAATGCCACAAGCCAAGGGTAGAGCTGCAAATCTATGTCCAGATATCGTACCTCAAATGGCTCAATAGGCGTGTATGGAGCGAGTTGCAGCAGGTGCGGCCGCAGTATGGACTCAGCATCAAAATTGGCAGATCCCTCCTCTACATCGCGAGGAGGAGCAGCCTGTGCGCGTGATGATCTCCTTATTCTAGCAAATGTTATATTTTGGTAACCGAAAACCAGTGAGCGACTAGTCTGCTGCATACGTGCTTTTGTAGCATTCAAGGTGGTGTATGTGAGTTCAAACCGAATAGCACAGCAATAGCGCGATGGGGTTCTACGTCACGATAATATCAAATAGATTCAAATAATATACAAGCGTAGGTGTTTTTCATGACAGATACCAACCGCCCCCGGTGGCTATGGGAGTTCTTATCTCAGCGAAAGGATCTCAGCGAGAAAAATCAATGGGAATAGTGGCTAAGGCAACCCGAATATTGTACCGCGGTCATTTCCTGATTCTCTGCAAGGATATCAGTGCAAAAAGCACCAGTATCCCTACCAAAAGCTCAAAATAAGTCATGTGTCATTGAGTGTGAGCGATCAATGTGTTTCAGTACGTACGTACGTACGTCCTGAGGTTCATACGTGCAAAATCGCGTGTTCTATACACTCCCGGCATTAGGTGCAGGGAAAATGTAAATACATGCAGCTCAAGTTCTTCTGATATGAAAATCTCCTGTTGCACGAGCCTGTTCGCTGCAACCTCGTGTTGCTATTGGTCTGTTGCAACACGATACACAGCAACATAGTTTCACAATGGTGTACAACCTTGATTTTGGAATCTACCGTGTGAATAAGTGGATTACATTCTGCGCATGTGTTTGCGTGCAATTATTTGCCTGTTTGGCATATGACCATGGCATCTTATCGGTGCACTTCAAGGAACGATTCGGATGGTCACAGCGCGGCTCGCAAGGATTCATAATAGCACTCGGTTTGGGAGCATATTCTGCAGTCTTACCAGCGATATTATACCGCGTGTTTTATGGTCATCACTCGCGCACCAGGTAATCAGCTCAGGTCCAAATTCTGTTAGTGCCCGTTTCCTGGCTGAGATAGGCTTCGGCATTCTACACACACAAAACACGACAAGCAAATGTCATTCGTACTACCAGCTACATGCTCTCTTGCTTCATATTCTGTCATAGTATTCGGAACATCGAAATGCTTTAACAACCTGTTCCAGTGAATGCACAGAATATATGCAAAAAGGTGCACGTGCAAGACCTGCGCATGCACCTTATCACGAGAAAATAGCCCGAGCCTTTCTATCAGTATGTAGTAATTGATGCATAATTAAGTTCAATCGTGGTCAGTGTGTCACGACACCCTTGAGCGCGCAGCTCGATATCCTGGTACCATGTTCCACGTTTTCGCATATAGCTTGTGGAGGCGGTAATTTTCTAATAGAACTCTGCATCCATCCCATGATGGACACCGCTGTTGGGATGCAGGATTTTCCTGGCATGTGCAGCAGTCCAGAGTGCTGTCGGGATGTCTCTTATGTGGGGAGCATACACGGGCCGCTTCGACTTGCCATACCCCGTCTTACTTGTCGCAGCCTTTATGTATACGAATTCATCCGCGACAATGGACATGGTAGCCGTATCTTGTAGTATGTCCAACTGGCCGAGAGACGCTGGCTCTGCAGGTACTACTGTTCCGCTTAACCATTCATTAGCAAGGTTCTAGTGTCAATGTTAGATCTATTTAACTCTGTTTAAGAATTGTCTATTTAATTAATCTCTTATCTATTTAACTCGACCTATTTAAATCATTGACGGCCTGCTCATCTGGTACTGAATCGATCTTCTTGTTTCTAGGATGCCAGAGGCATTGCATTCACCAAGTGGACACCATCTCGTCGCAAAACGTTGCCGCAGTGCAGTTGGAGTCATGAAAGCTGCTATTTGCCTTTCTGCATCAGTTTCCGGAGCCTTGTGTGCTGTATTACAGCTGACGATGTCTCAGTTTATGTTGTTTTGCGCGATTGTGCCCTCAGCATCGTGCATAGCTGCAGCACCATTCATAAACGAAGTCCCGTGGATGCAGAAGCATGAGAGGACACCATATGGCTTCTTCACGACAACCTCTCGCTTTCTGATGGCCTCCCAGGTACCCAGCACCACTCTCAAATCACCCCGAGGCTTTACAATAAGTAGCATGACTTCAGAATATCTTTACAGGTTATTTTTTGGATTGCTATCTACACGGCAGTCATTTCTGTTCACCCATTCATCCAAGAAGCCAGGCCCAGGGCAGGGCCACTTGTCGCTGTGTCAATACTGCTTTGTGTGCTGGCCCTCTGGCTAGTGGCAGTGCACTGTGGGGGATTCCAATCTCAACCGGCAAGTGTTCGCATACCCAGTGAGAACGGCCATGCTTCTCTACCCAGGCCGGTGCCGTTGTCAAACCCACTTCTTCCAAGGCACCCCCCCCCACTCTCATCTTGGAGAGTAGATTATAGTGGGACAGGCGTAGCCCTGGAGCCCCCTGAAAGCTTGTACCGAGAGTTTGAAGTAGACAGTATTGGCAGTGGTGAGGTGATCCACGACAGCTGTAACTTGTGCAATTCCGACTTCGCACAACGCCGCCCTGTCTTGGCTGCAGGTATGCACCTCAACCACTTCACCAGACTCTCAAACTACTGCTGCGCAGGACCAAGCATGTTATATACAGTTCAGATAGCTAGATGCCTGTGATTCAGGACCGGGTATTGTAGATGCGATTGTGGCTCAGATTTCGCGCAGCAACTGTAACGAAAAGAGCCGTTTGTGCAGCTGTCTCGAGGGCCAGAGGCGACTTGTTCGGATTTGAAGAAGATGTCGTTGCTGATGCGTACCATCAGTCCCCTTCTATGGATCTCTCCCTCTTGGACACACTTTGCACACCTGACTTCTACCTGCTTGCGTATGTATACTTCGTCACAATGGGAGCTGCTCTCGTGCTACTAAACCAGCTTCCTCAGCTGCTCTCCACCCTTTCGTCTAAAGCTGGTGGCTATGGAGCGCTCCTGATGCAACCTGACTCTCTCGTAAAACAACTCACTGTTGCTTTTTCAACCTGCAGCACACTGGGTTGCATCCTGGCCGGCTTCCGTTCGGAGCAAGCCCTGCACAGGCAGGTGCGACCCTCGTTCGGGATTCCTTCAGTCGAGCAACATGACACTGAGCATACATGACCAGACAATCAGAGTAATCAACTCGTATTACGTCGGAAAGTGGCTGAACTTCTCGTCTGGTGTGACGGATTACCTGCACGTCAGCTGATGATATGCAACGCTTTCTCCTGTGAGTTAGAAATCATTTTAGTAAGGATTTCGTGATGATAAAGTCTTACAGCCCAATCTAATTGCCTAGTTGAGCTGATGAGTTCAAAACAGCAAGAGCATGATGTTGTCTCTTAGATTCACACGGCATTCGGTAGAACTGGCTTCTTCGGCGCTGGCCGTACCGACACACACGAGTACGTACATGTCGAACTGTGAGACAACGTCGACTCCCTTTTGCTGATAATAGCTGATGCGTGGGACTGGATGCAGCGTCGATTGTACTGAAAAACTGCTGTATTGAAACAAATCCAAAGATGAAAGCTGTAGCATCAAATTTTGCAGCTCCTGGGTGCTTACTGTTTGTCTTCCTGGTTTGTGTGAAAGCCTTGACGGGGCTCAAGATTGATAATGTTTGCGCACTGCCACAGTGCGAATCCTCTGGGGTTGTTTCGTATGCCAGCCAACCTTACAGTTTATAACCGAGATCTGAGACCGAGTCCACACAGGGCAGCAATGTCGCTCCTAACAGAATGTCAATCTGCCCGAACGCTGTTATTTCAATCCGTTCACGAAACCGTGATAACTCGTCTCGAGATTTCAATCATCTGGGAAACCATCTTGTAAAATAATGGTGCACCCAAATTGTACTCTCGAAGGTGTGATTTCAGCGGTTTTGCTGCCGTTCAAGTTCTCTATGTACCTGGTATCACTTGCTGCAGCTGCGTGGATGTTACGGGCGGAACTGCATGTAAACATATTTGCATCAAGTTGAAAAGTATCGCACTTGGACTACATGTACTTGTAGTACGGCATATTAGGGGTAGGATTTGTGCTTACAGTATGCCACGTGGCACAATACTAGCCGGCGGGCACGGCAAGGCTGTGCATGCTATTTATATACATCAAATTGCACCCCGAGAAGCACGACTATACTCGAACAGGATCTGTTCTATAGTTTGTACTCCTGTCTGAGTTTCTCAAACCAGACAAGCTTCTCAGCTCAGATGGCGATTGATAGGTTGCGCGCATGAGCGCGAAGTGGCCCGGTGCGGAGAACTTCTCCACGGACGGGTTGATGAGTGTCCTGCGGCGCCTTGAGCGTGATGTCAGGATGTGCGCAGCCATTCCGATGGGCAGCATTTTTGCGCTTCAAAGGCGCTAAGAACAAGTAACCTGGGTTCGGGGCAATTAGGCGCACACCCCATCACGGTGCACTCTGCGCGCTGTGATAGGAAACCTGGCAGTCAACGTGTTCGAGGGTTCGATGTTGGCAAATAAATAAATAAAATATTATAGATTTGTTACTTGAAAGTTTTAAGGCAGAAATCTGTTGAGCGTCCCGAGGTGATCCAAATCAGAAGATTTCGCTGTGGGCTAATCCTGCGAGTAGCAGGTTGCACATTTTAGAGACGGTGTAGCAATCAATGGGCGTAAGCGACCAATCCATGACACCAAGTTTAGTGTGAGCATTATTTCAGTGATTAAACAGTTGGCGATCAAACATAATCGTTGTTCCACTTGCCTGGATTCAGAACGGATCCTGATCTAGTATAGTCATGTTCCTGTTTAGACACCGGCTGGTTGAGGGAGCACAACGGCAAATATGCACTGTTTTTGTCAGAGTTTCAATGCAAGCGTGCAGCTGATTGTCGAACCCTGGTTACATGACTCTAACAAAACAACTGTAGTTGGTTAACCAAAACTTCAAGCTGGTCGATTCACAAGAGAGGTCTTGTGGCTCTTTTTTACGATACGAGTGGGTTCTTCGAAGGAGTCACGAGAGAGAATAAAGTATACTTAATTGTATATGGTCACCGTAGTGAAACC
>JAULKQ010018280.1:0-10155 GCA_032356285.1 Smithsoniella earleae | reverse complement strand
GGCAGTTCGTTAATCCATCGAGCGGCTGGTCGCTCTAGCGCGGGTAGTCCGAGGGCCGTCGATGATCCCGGGTCGCATGCTTGCGACGCGGGCGCGGGTGATGGCGATGGCGTTGCAGCTTCATCTGGGGCTCCTCCTCCTCAGGGCCGTCCGGTTGTAGATGAGGGAGAGGACGGGCTAGATCGGATTTTGCGATCCGTGACATGTGATTCATCGGCCATGTCCGAGTGTAGCTGTAATGACGCTCGCCAACGCCTGGGCCACTTGTTTGACTCGATTCATGCGCATCTGGACACACAAGTACGAGAGCGGGAGGAGAGTAGGGGTGTTTCAGATGAGAAAGGCTCGGTTTCGTCCAAGGTGTTGATCTCGCTTCTGTGGATGTGTGGTGATTGGTTTTGCACTGGGAGTCTGTATTGTTGTATTGTGATTTGATAACATTGTTCTGAGGTGCAGATTATGTCATCTCGGTGCCAGAGCAGTGAGATTTGGAGGCAAAGTGACCATGAGGGAGCTCGGTCAGCGCATAGCTCTTCCCGCATTGTGAGTGCTCAGAAAGTTGCTGATTTCTTGAGCTTTCCACCGCGAGTAGAGGTATGAGCATAGTAGCAATTCGTTGGATGCAAAAAGCAAGCTAAGGTTACAAATTCTCCTGTAATGGTGTATTGATGGTGCAGACAAGTCAGTCAGTCGACACGTCGATTCCCATGACTACAACGTACCGAGAGACTACGACCAACGAGTATGAAGTGACCCGCAGTACTCTATCTGCTGATCCGCTAGATCGAACCATCCACTGGCCGTCAGTTGCCCTGTGGCCGATCAATTTGAGCATGGACTCCAGATCTTCCAACGGCTTGGAGGAGGAGCTCGAACTTTTCTCGCTCACATCTGAGGTAGATATGCCGTACTTGCTGCCTGAGCAGGCAACTTACCACATTATCAGTGTTTCTGGGCACTGGTCTGAGCAGTTTGGTCCAAGGAGCTATTCCTCTGGGCAGTTGAATCTGGGGCTATGGGAGTGTGTAGTCTTTAATTCTAACAGCGGCTGTTCCACTGTGCATGACCTTACAATCAAAGGTACTGTCTCATTTCTGTTTTTACAGTTTGATTGTATAGGCTCTTGTTCGGTTTCGTGTCCCCTAAGGTGTTTTGTTGACCGCATGCCACCGTCACAGAATTTTTACATGATTTGATTGTTGGACTGTTGCAGGAGGATTGGTGGTCTGCCATGGAAGTGGATGCACGGCAGAATTCAAGAATGTTAGTTTCGATACATGCACGGTTGTGACGGTTGATGGTGCTCAAGCCACGTTTGACAACTGCCATTGGAAGCGCTGCCAAGATGGGCATGGCATTAGTGTATTTGCGAGTGGGCTACATTCGACAGTGTCAATGAATGAATGCAGTATTTATGGTGGTATTCAAGGGGTGAGTTTGAGAGCAGGGGCAGGGCTCGAAGCGCGTGGGTGGCTAGAAGTTTCCTCTACACTAGGGACTTGCATTGATGTCAAGGGCAAAGACTCCCATTTGTTCTTGTCTAAATGTATCATCAAAGACTTCATGGCTTTAGACTCTTCTTCCAGGCCTTATGATTCTGTCGCCACATGGCAAGCCCTGAAGCATGCACGCATGGGGATTTCTGTTCGCCAGTCAGCGAGTGCTATCTTAGTCAACTGTGAAGTATCAGGGAGCACGAATACCTGTGTATCTTTTCGTTCAGGTTCGTCAGGGATTGTTGCTGGCAGCAAGATGTCGAATTCTGTGTATGGGCATGGGTTAGAAGTTTCCGATAATGGCAGCTACGTAGAGGCGAAGCAGTGCGAGTTTAGACGTAACAAGCAGGTAGGAGCCGCCGTATTTGACCATGCGCAGCTATCAGTGCAACAGTCGTTGACAGAAGAGAACAACGAGGTTGGATTTGGCGCCCAAGGGTCGTCCAGTCTGACGCTAGCCAGTTGCCAGAGTACGAACGACAGAGTAGGGCTCGGGGCTAGGGACAGTTCCACAGTGAGTGCTTCGTCGTTCACTGTAATGAATAGCTATTCCAACGGGTGCTACGTTTCCGGCGCTTCGTGTGTGCAGCTCAAGGATAGCATCGTCGCGGAGTGCGGTGCTAATGGTGTATGGGTATCGGAGACCTCATCGAAAGCGATTTTGTACGACTGCGGTGTGAATAAGAATTCAGGATGCGGCGTGAAGGTTGAAAATGGAGCTGATGTATCGCTGCAAGGATGCAGTCTCGATGGTCAAGGGAAGCAAGGTCTGCAAACGACAGGCAATCAGTCCGCAGCTGTGATTCAAGACTGCAAGTTTTTTGAATGTCAGACCGGGGTGAGCGTTCTTTCTGGGAGCAGCGCAACAGTGCACAGGTGCGATGCGGTTTGTACGTGTGCGCATTCAGGGGTTGTACGCCAATTTGTTGCAGCGCGTTCATACGATAACTTTTGGTTATTTTTGCAGATGTGTTAGTCAAAGGAATAAGCAGCAAGGTTATGAGGTGTGCGGTACCAGGGCTGTCGACCACCCCGAGGGCGAACCCGGAAGACCTGGGACGAATACATACCTCGAACTCTTCTCTTGTAAGAGTTTAGATGATACGAACGGCTGTCTATGTTCTGGAGGTTACTTGTCAGCCCAAGATTTCAACATCGGGAGCAGCTTGAAGTACGGCATCCAAGCTCTACGCGGGGGTTCAATGCAGTTGTCTAGATGCACAGTCTCAGAAAGCGGAGAAAGCGGTGTCAATGTGGTAGGAGATGGTTCAGAGGTGTTCATCACTGATTCTACTGTCACGTGTACTCAAAAGTCTGGGTTGCGTGCTCATCAGGGCGCCAAGGCGACGTTGAAAGAGTGCATGTTAACTCAGTCGAAGAAAGGCCACGGTGTCGCAGCAGAAGGAGTCAACACGATGGTGTATTTGAATGACTGCACTCTTACGAAGAACTTCCTATGCGCAATGATAGTGGACAACGCTGCAACTGCGTCAGTCCACTCTTGTCACAGCAGCCACAACAAGCAGGCAGGTTATCTTTCGCAGAGAAACGCTAGTCTACAGTTGGCTACTTGTATCAGTAACAGTGATTGCGTGGGTGTCGCGGCTAATGGTGGGCTCCTATCAGCAGAACTAGTTACTGTCCAGCATAGCACATTGAGTGGGTTCGCTTTCATTCATGGGGCAAACGCTGAACTGAAACGCTGCCACGGCATGCATTGTGGAGTGAACGGGGTTCTTGTGCATGGTAGCCATGCGCAAGTCAACGCGCGCGGGGGCGGATTTTGCGACAACGAGAAGCACGGTGTGCTCATCCTGCACTCCGGTCAGGCTTATTTTGCCAACGTCATGTCTTCAAGAAACAAGTTGTCTGGGTTTGCGTGCCGCAGCGGGGCTTTGCAGCTCCAAGGTTGCAACAGCGACGATGCCGTCCCGTTCGAATGGGACGCCGCGGCTCGCTTCCTGTGCACAAATTGTGAACCTCCTAGGCCTGGGCACGCATCAGCTGAAATTAGTAGTATACGCTCTGCAGCCCCGGAGCGCATGTCGCAAATATCCAACAAGAGTTCCTCTTACGCTCAGTCTTGGTATCGACAGGGACCCAAAAGTAGCCAAATTAGGACAGATTCAGTCCCCCTGATCGAAACAACTCATGAAAGAAGCGCCAAGGCGCCTTCTACATCCAAAGGCAAATCATCCGGGATAATGAGCATGATGCTACAGCGGGATTGCATGGGCGGGGGGGCAAAACGCAGTGTACTGAGCGTGACGGGGTGCATGACGAAGTAAACGTTCTGATGAGGTCTGGGGCAGATTGAAAGTGAATTGCTTTTGCGTGTACGAGGTTGTTTCAGATCAATATGATTTCGCTGGAGTGAGTTAACTCGCATTGTGAGTGAGAATCGGGATAAAATGGCATGAGATTGTTGGTGCCTGTCACTATATAATGGTGCGAGGGGTGGTATGGTGGGGTTGACTTATTTCCTTACAGAGTTTACGTGTCAAACTCCAATTAGTTCCTTGATTCGATCAGAGCAGGTAGTCAAGCTGAAGTTTGATATCAAGATAATAATTGCTTGCAGAGTCCGGTCAAGTAGAGTTACCTTGTGTGCGACCTTGCGTCCTTGGACGCAGTCATGCTGGAATCGGTGAACATCTGATTACGGTACATGATGACAGTACAGTGACAGTTATATTCTCGTGCAAAACTGTGTAATCCAGGAAGGAGCCACTTAACGACGTTGGGAAAAGACACGCTCAGGAGTAGAGTATCAATGTTGTGTGACTGAACTCAGCGGATTGCCTGTTTAATAGCTTCTTCAGTTTCAATGTAAACCCCCTGAGTTAGGATGAGCACCGATTTCAATATACTCTCACAATGTCGCTCTATTTGTGGCCCTGATGTCAATGAATCGGAGATTCAAAATCAATAGTGTCGATTTTCCGGAAGATCAACAAAATCAGACCGGCACTAATAAGCTGTAACAGCGGTATTCGCCAGCTTCAAGTGATGTCAAGGCAATCACTGTTGTGCACTTAATGGAGGGAACCGCTCCACCTCTCAAGTGGTACATAATACTCCAACAGCATATCTCTGAGCTGAGATACCACACTAGGAAAATTGATACGTCTAAAAGGATCCAAAGAATACTACAGCGAACCCATCCGATTTATCATGCGTTATTACACATACTCATGTGTCACTGCGTTATTGGACCATATTAACTGGTATGGTCTAGGCGCACTGGCGGTCCGAAACTCGCCCAGGCAACAGGAAGCGCTTGGGTCGGGAACGGTTCCTGGTCAAGAGCAGGATGCCCAGACATAGCCTGCTCAAGATAGGATCGGTCAAACAAGCATGTCAACCTTATGTCGTTCATAAGAAGTCGGTCAACCTCTGCTACTATTTCTCTGCCAGTGGTCACTGGTCTTGCGGGATGTTGTGGGTGGCTTCTTCCTGTACTCATGGCACGATATCATACTAAGCGGTAAAGAGATCGAATAACTTGACAGTGCACGTTTACTACATTTGACGTCGCTGCGGTGAAGTTGATGGAAGAGACCTTCTCGTTCTAGAGTACATTCTGTGATCAGGTTCGCCTTACCGTTTTCGATAATATACAGCTCAAAAATATCTTTTCAAGTGTTCTTTTGGCACAAATGCGAATTCTGACACGCCAGTTTGTGCAGACAATGTTAGGCAGGATATTTAATATTCAACGCACAACTGAGCTACTTCAGGTGTACACTCTGACAGGTAACAGTCAGCTGAGGACATTGACTAAGGCACAGCTCAGTACCTTGTCATGTTCGCAGAGCATCAGCCCCAGCCAGTATCTGTACAGCGGCAGAACCAATGACTCACCTCGCCCATGCCCCACAATACTCCACGACCCCCCAAATAGCAACGAGATGCGAACAGCAAATCGTCGTCATTTTATGACATCCTCTTGGGCTTTAGCGGATTCGCCTGGAGGCCCAGGGGAAACAGCGGGAG
Source organism: Smithsoniella earleae (assembly GCA_032356285.1). Classification (NCBI taxonomy): domain Eukaryota; kingdom Viridiplantae; phylum Chlorophyta; class Ulvophyceae; genus Smithsoniella; species Smithsoniella earleae. The sequence continues at coordinate 4,663 of JAULKQ010018280.1, read as the reverse complement.
CAGGCGGAGCAAACAGTCCATTTCCCAGTTTCCCTTCTACGAGTGAAGGCGCCATTATATTGGGTAGGATAGTTGAAGACAAAGAAGTCACGGAAGCAAAGCGTTTTAGAAAGTTCGCTAGTGCTCATGTATTTGACAACTTCTACCAGGAGTCCAATAACAGGACAGGCAGAAAGCAAATTGGGCGGTTCTTGAAGGGGTCTTACGTGACAGATTACTACTTAGACAAAAATACTGATCCTTTGCTCGTGAATGTTGAAGGTAGGGAGCAGGCAGCAATCCGTGCTGAGCGCAATGAACGTGGGTTCAAGCGCAGGCGACCGCAAAAAAAAGCTGCAAAAGGGGCTGGAAAAGGAAAAGGCAAATGACATGTGTGATAATCTTTGGATATATACCTTTGCTACTTACTCGGGCATTTGTAATTTTCATCACCGCTGTACCCTTAGTGACAAGACTGTATCGGCGCTAATGTGAGATTGCTTTTTGAGACCTATTTCATCTGTGCACAGTACCTGTTATGGGTATCTTAATTGTAGATGAGGACTGTTGTTCGGTGCTATTGATTACGGTCACCTCGGTCCAGTTAAGTGATTATATTGCAGCAGTTGGTTCCTGCTTCTTTTACCCTCGGTGAATTGTACATTGGTTGAAATAGTTTTTTTCACGCCCATTAAAATTCCAGTTTCATTAGATGAGCTCCCCCATCAGTCTCGTTGTGGAGGTACCGAATGCACGATTGACTGTTCAGCATGCAAAGGTATCCATAGCATGCTCATAGAAGGTCAGAAGTGGTACTGATGAGGTACGAGGTACAGTATGTGGCTTTAAAAGGGAATCTTTGACATCTGTGATGGGAATGCTAGCAGCCCTCCCTATAACAACAAATGCATTTAAAGTCAGTGCTGGCATCATACAAGAGGCAGTCACAACTGGAAATTTCTACTTAATAATCCCAAGATGGGACATGCGCTCCTTGTTGGAAGCCGCACGTTGTACTACTTGCAGCCTACTTACTTATTACAAATGCAAGTAAAGCAAATGCTGTCATTGCACCAGAGCACAGGCAGTGATGTAAATTTTTGCTTGCAGCTCTCCCTGTCGATGTGCAGCCAGTGAATGAGAGCAAAATTGTGTTCGTAATTGAAAAGTAATTACAGCGTTCACTTCCAAAATTACATAGCATAATTGCTTATAAGAACAAATATTCAAAAACGAGATGATGTAAGAGTGTATTCCATCGATCGTGGCAAGGAAAAATGTCACAAAAGAAGGATTTTTGAGTTTTTAAGTAAAGATTCACCACAAGCAAGAGGTGACCAAAGTTACTCCTCTGAATTTTTTTAACACTATGAAGGTGCTACCTGTACATGTGCATCACAATCGTGGAGGATGGCGTAGGTCACTGGATTCGGTTGGCTGTGTTTAGAGGGTTGCAGGCATGTGTTGTAGCAGCTATCCTCAGATTGCCGATTAGTTGTTTGATGGTAGAGAGGCTGTCGTATCAGCAAGTCACCTCGTGCTCCCCCAATCTACTGTGGAGGATATGGATGTAGCACATGCGGTGCCTTGCCCGCAAGCGAATTAGTGATATGTCGTTAATTGCAGTCTGGTAACATGGCGCTGTCCGTTTGTCTTGGTGCAGCTATTTCTTACATTCGCGCTTCTCATTTTGGCAACATGTTGATCCAGTATCAATGCATGAGCTTTTCGGGCGATAGGCCACGGACGAGGTGAAAGACAGACTAACTTAGATGTACAACATGAAAGGTGGCCTTGAATCCAAACGTGGAAAATAAGTTACAAGGACTTACTCTTAATTTTAAGTTAACCGGCTGAAGGTTTTCATTTCTGAAAGTCGACGAGCGACAAAAAGGCTGTGTTTTATCGCTGTGAGAATGCTCATGAACGACGCAATTTTGTATCAAAGAGTAGTTTTTAAGAGGAGCTATAAAACAATGCTGCACTTGCGATAGATTACAGTTTAATAGAGTTATAAATTACATCCGGAGTAATGGCTCTTGGGCGAATGGGGCGCTTTCTCATATCTAGGCAGCCAGTAACATTGCCTGAAATGCTGCTGGTTGGGCTGACTGGAGTAATTAGCGGTATGTTCATGGGATACGTGCTAATGGGCAGTGTTCACGCAGTACGTCACCTATCCGCACGACCAATATCACGTTCGCTTTCAGCAATTACGTTTGGACAAAATCCTGCAGTTTTTGGATTTCGGCGTGGAGCAGCATTATGGGACTGCTAAACCGGTTTATGGAACTGTGACACACACGGCCCCGCAGAGTAGCTCACAAGAAGAGCCTCAACAGACTGCAATTACCGTGGATACATCAAAGTGGCCGTCTAAAGGAAACAAAGTGCACACAATTTGCACATCAAATGGTTCTCCTTACACAAATTTCCAGAACAGGATCATGTTCGCCACGTACAAGTTGTCACAGGACATGCCTGGTGGAGAAGTGCTGGCAGGATTCACAAGAATACTCCACAGAACTGTTCCTGACGAGCTTATGCAGGTATTCTTTGCCCTGCATCGTGAATCACTGATTGTTCGAGATGTGTAAGTCCTTGATCTCCTCTTTTCGCCCTGAGATGCTTGTCCTGCAGGAAATACCAACGTATATCGTCAACCCCTTGCATCCAGAATGCGATAGATGGTGTCCGTTCCCTGTTGCAGATCGCCCTAACGCTGTGCGCCAATTCTTCGAAGCTGCAGCCAAGAACCCGGACATGATAAAAGCGCCATGGATTTTACTCATTGAGACAGACTATGTATGGATGCGGCCCCTTCAGAACGTACCTGACGCCGAAAGCACCGCGGTTGGATGGGCGTATGGTTTTTCGTACATCATCCCCACGTACCCAAGTGCGCCCAGCTTCCAAAATTCGTCTCAGAACTCCCAGCACACAATGAATACATCACATTATCGCAGGTGCTCACAGCTAACCTTGCTTACTCAACACCACCAAAGTTACAGTACCTAAACCTTGACTTTCTTTTCGATTCCCTAGATTAAGTCATTATACACACCTTAAATCCATCTATTTTGTCACCATCATTGCCTCTATTCAAAGTAGAATTTTAATAAGGGGTAGTCCCAGTACGCCTGTGAATACCCTACAGTATAACTTAAAAACCCGATATAAGCAAAATGGTGTACTCTTCAAGTTTTGCGAATGTGGAAGCAATAGATTGAGAGCGGCACAAAAACAGCCTTGTGATGAGCAGATGCAATTTCAGACCATTGTTTCTGTCTTGCGTGAGTATACGTAGGTTAATTGATACCTGCTTGTCCAAAGTTAGCTGTAAACAAGTTTGTGGCATCAAACCACAATGCTATTATCTTCTGACAAAAACGTTGCCATTATTTGAGCAGAAGTAAATAGCATGTTATGTTGTTGAATGACCTGTGTCGTCATGATACTGTCATAGGTTACTGAGCTTACCACGAATCCTTTTTGTTGAAACTTGATCGAACAAGAGCGTCTTACATACGCTGCTTTGATAAATTCGAGTTTGACTGAATAAGTGAATGAAGTAATTGTTACCAGCAAAGATCTTTAAATGCACTTCATCATGTCACAACACTCTTTTAAGCACACATGATAGCTTCCTCTTTACCTGAGGTTTATAAATGCGCTGCAACTGCTGCCCTTATGATCTGTGCAAGGGTACTGTAGCTGACAAAAGCATATACCAGGTACAGGCTTGGTATCAGATACAGTGTTTTTATTTAGTTCAGTTTAGTTGAGTTTCTGGCTTTCACTCTATTGTCAGCTGAAGCATACACCGCCAAAGTACCACCAAGTTGAGGTGCCAATAACACAGCAAAGAGAGAAAGTTCATATCCGTTCCATACCTTGGTCTGATTTTCAGCCCAACTAGTGGCAGTTACCATTCATCATGGTACGAACCAGCCATCAACGCCTTGAATATTATATATAACTGGTTCATTTCCTTTTATGTGTGTGTGTGTGTGTGTAGCAATTGAAGGGGTGATGCGGATGCTGTTCCCGGTAAGTAAGGGGCCCTTGTCTAAGATCCCAGGAACTGGGCCCGCGCCAGTCATGATGAGAGCCAGCGACTGGCCCAAGGTGGTTGCAGACTGGGAGCGGCTCACTTCAGTCATCGAGAACAATGAAGAGGCAAAAAGTAGGCTGGGGTGGGTCAGGGAGATGTATGCCTTCAGTATTGCTGCTGCACTTCAAGTGCGACTCCTTGGACGGATCTTTAAGGATTTTCAGATCACCTGACACCCTTTCTCTGTGTTAATGAATCTGCTGTATCGCTCCACATAGACTCAGAGCTCTTGCAAGAAGATACATCACATCTGCTGTTACCGTCTTTCATCATTCACGTTCGAGTACAACCAAACCTCATACCAGGGAACTCTATTTCTTAGGAGTAGAAGTAAAACTAAGAATCAGAGAGTGAGTAGTCATGGATACCGATTGTAACAAGTACTGCCCATGCAGGAAGGGCTTATCAGCCTGATCCTTAGATGAAGTTTAGCCATGAATTCCCTCATATTAAGATCTCAGACATCAAGTTAGGCTTCACTGGTGATTGCCACTGATTTGCTTGTTGTGGTACTCATTGGGATAAGTATTGGTAGGCGTTAGGCAACTCCTAGATAGCAGTAGACAAGCA
>JAULKQ010018269.1:0-10156 GCA_032356285.1 Smithsoniella earleae | reverse complement strand
TGTATGTATAACGACATCTTATTTGAGACCTTTTCGGCCGCGTACTCGACCATCGTCCACGATGACGCCGATAAAATTGCTAAACAAGGCGTCCGCTTAATGCCATCGCCATTTTCGAGGCGTCCCTGTAAGAGATGTGCTGTTGAGCACCTATAGCCACAGCTTCAACTGTTGGTCATACTGAGTTGTAATGTGTATGGACGGTTGCAGAATGAAGTCGCGCAGAACCTTCCAACACAGTGACGCACCTGGGTTCACGCGCAGGTACTGGCGGCGCAGCGCGCGGCGCGGCGGATGCGGGAGCGCGTCGAAATGGTCCAGATGCTGTTCGCCAGAATCTCGGACCTCATGCATATGTCCAGCGTCATGAGGGTACGCGTTACCGTGCGAAATGGCCGCTATGACGCCGCCCGGGGCCTGTGACGCGCACGCATGCAGGTTCTGTCGCACGGCGAGCAAGTTGAAGTCGGGCGGCGGTGCGGCTGGCTCAACGTTACCCCGATAAATCGACGCGACATCACCCACATGCAGGTGCGCGCGCGCCGCGGGGTTGGCGTGAGGGTCGACTCGGTCGACGCGCCGGATTTCCCCAAATGAGCGTCGCGTTTCCGGTTGATGAGTTTCTTCTTCGCGCCGCGTCAGCGTGCTGACGTCAGCACGCCTACGGGAAATCCGATAACTAGAAATATGAATACGTAGCACTTACAGTGTCGCGGGTGGCCCTGGCCCATGCGGACGCTCGTGGCCACATGTCCCATTTTTTTCAGAATTTTTAAAGAATTTTTTAAAAATTCAAATGCCCGCTGCTCATGCGACATGTAGATTCAGACAAATTGGTCGCGATTATAATTACCAGTGCATGAGCAGCAACTATTCAAATTAAAAAGCCCGCGAAAAGGACACCACACTCTCAAATGGCCGCAGTCGAAATGTTACCGCGCTTCGGCTGTGCATGAGGGCGCGGGCGCGCCATCGTGATAGGCGCCGAAATTTAGCAGGGCCACATCACAGCTTCTGCATTTTCAGACGAAATATCCGCCGCCACATGTGTCGCACGCGTAAAATCATCCTTCGCATGTTCTCGAATGTTCTAAATTCCTGCAGACTGCGCGCACCCTACACACGGAGGACGTAAAGAGGATCACTCATTCAAGCCTGTCACGTGCCACCTTCGGAATCTGAAAAAACTTACGTCTGAAAAAGTAAAATTATTTTTTTTTCGCTCGCCCTCGGGTAGATCGAAGGTTGCTGTTAGGAATCCCGTCCAGTAGTTGAAACCGCTCATACACAAGACCTCGGGCGTGTGATGATTAGTTACAGAGACGCGGCGCGGCGAGCGATAGAAAGGTTGCTTGTGTTACATTTCCAAAATCTGCTTACTTCCCAAAACTATCTTGTTTGATGGCAACTTGATGGCGCGGCGCGAAACCCAATCGGATTTAGTTGTCTGAAGATGCCCATCATGTTGTCGCTTATACATTGTGCGTTGGACTTCAGAAGCCAGACGATTATATCCGAATGGTTTTGGCACTTTTCAAACAAATATCGATGCCGCGCCACTCGAGGTACCTGCTGTGGTTGAAAACGAAATTGCAGCTCGCTGAGCTCGCTGCTGGACGTCACGCGGTGGTCATCACCGCAACTATCACGGCGTTCGCGAACTCGTGATCACCGTGTGTAAAAATCTATTATTTGGGCACTTTGAAAAATATCTGAGAAATATCCGAGTCTTGGAATTCTTTTCGCGGCGGCGGATTTGCGAAGACGCGACAGTTGGCATTGCGTGCGCAGCGCGTGATCTCATGCATGCAGGGGCTTTTCTTTTGCTTGCGCCTCGGCCGCGAGGAAGAGGCGCGGCTGGCGCGGCGGCTGTGCCAAATCGCAGTCGAAATGCCCACCCAGCGCCACCCTTGTTGGTACAAACTCCACATTAACGGGATGCCTGCCGCCATCAACGAAGACGAGCGGTTCTGGGCAACGGTGCTGATGTTCTGCGCGAACCGGAAGCTTCCAGACGCTTCGTGGGACCCTGCCGGCACGCTGGAGTTTACCCTGCTGCTTCCTCAGCGATGGCTGCGCTTCCGCGCCGCGCTGCGCCTCCAGGCGGCGTTCCGCGGCTTCAGGTCGCGCCGCATGGTCCAGCTGGACACCTCAGCCACACCAGATACCGTATAATGCTGTGTACTACTGTCATCTGTGAACAAATGTCTCTAACTGTAACTGTAACAGTAACTCACTCATTTAATATGCATGATGTTCATGCATGTTCGACGAGGTGCAAGTCAAGGGGCTGTCATCCTGCTTGTTGCTGCTGACGAGGCCTGCGTTGTTTACAAGCTATCTGTAGATCCTGCTTCATGGCACTGAAAAATATAACAGAATCGCTAAGCACTGGACAAAAACCATGTGTCAACACAACTAAGAAGGAGTCTGTTCACACATGGATTTCTTTTGGTAAATGTGGCTCCACAGTGGACAATGGACGCCTCTGCAGCAAGTTAAAAGCCAAATCATTGTCTCCAGGCACTCGAACAACACCTCCAGGAATGACTTATCTTCAGAAGTTTCAACTGAATGGCCTTGAAGGCGGAAAAATCCCAGCCTGAGCACACACAAAATTACAATGTTTTGACTTTCGAAGTATTAAGTATTGTCACAAATTATCGCTACAACAGAATTGCTGGCCTTGCATTGGGTTGCATCACCACTGAGGCCACGATGATGTGGTGGGCAAACAGGAACTGAAACAAGAGGAAGCAAGTGAAATTCTTTCAGACTAAAATCAAGCATGCAAATGATCACCTGACGCATAGCTTTGAGATGACAACCCATCTGTAGCTTGACCTTATGATTGGTGTTTATTCAACAAGAGATAATCAGAACTCAAGTACTGAGGTTTGCGCACATTTAGGCCAAACTCTGATCTTTAAGGCAATGCTTGAGCCATACAAGAGATGTGATTGTATCATACCTGGGTAATCTTACCATTTGAAATTGAGTTAGGATCTGGTATGTTGGCTGTGAGCCTGTAGGAAACCAGTTGACGCCGATAGTCGACTGGTTCCCAGATTCTGACTGTTTCGAGTTGGTGTTTCGAATGCATACTCAGTGTGTTGATTGAGATGGCCATAGAACATCGTTCGCATGCATCTCTAGGCTCATTTTATTGTCATGCTGTGGCTACGGAAGCTCAACTGATCTTGCTGCAGATGTACCCGATTCACGTACACTTGTTGTGAGGTTACAACATGGATCGGTGTTCTGTGCTTACTCTGAATTATACTACGCTTTGGTAAATCATGTTTGTACAGTGTAGTCAGAAGTTGCGACGAGTGACCCATGTGGGTTGCGAATTGTCGAGTGTCGTTAAGACTCCCAGGACATGAGATGGCGCCCTTGAATCAAATGGTAGTTGATGTACTAGAAGGTGCATATTATTCATTACCTATCAAAAGGTGCCGAGTTTGCAACGGGTCAATTCGCTCTGGCCCTACACTGATGCGATTGCAACAGTTCAGTATGGAAGGCCAACGAACAAATCATCGGCAGTGTTTGCATTCACAAAATTGGAAGCCGTCTGACTCATCACAAGTAGCAGTTGAAGAACGGCTTGAAGGATAGGCACCGGAAAGACTGGCAGCAACCGAGCCACGCGCTAACTTGTCACGTAAAGCGGTTTGACGAAGTGGGTACTGAGTCAATACTCCGCTCGAGATACACTACTGGTCAGCTCCGTTTACGCAAGTGTGGGAGTAAATTGGTGGATTTGGGTCGAGTAGAATGCGTTCATTCCCTAAGTATTCTAACTACTTGCTCTGTAGAGCCGGATACGTGCTGAAAGCGGAGAGACAATCAAACACTGGGCTATGTACCTCTTCTCGGATCTGCAACAATCACGTGCAATACATGGTATTATGAAATTTGTCAGATGAAAAGCCATGTATGCACTGGCTCTTAATTCACCGTGAACGGGATCTGCAATGTCAACAGTGCGCTGGATTTCATGCAGGTTGGGAGATTTGACGTTTGATCTCAGTCTGTATGGAGCTCATTCGAATTCTCCTGCAAGTAAAAAAAGACAGTAAAAGCAACACTGCAGCATTGCAAGCTGGGCCATAGCTGTCACCATGCTTCAAATTGCAACTGTACATGTTGCCGGTAGACGAGGTTCACTATGGAGGGTGTTGACGTTATGCGAGTGAAAATTAGTGACAGGAACGTTGAATATTCCATACATGTGATAAGTATGTAATTCAAAACGAGGAACACCATGGTACACAGATTACTTCTACAAAAGATTAGAACAATTCTACAGAGTTAAGTAGCAACGAGTAATATCGAGGCCCTCTCAAGCTGCGGCTGTGCATTATTATGGACACGAAATGATGACACCTGGGGAAAGATTCCATATCTTCAATCCACCGCGTCAACAACATGCTCGCTTAATTCAGATGGGGTGGCGCACTAAAAGCGTGAATCAACAGGTTTAACACATTGAATACTCAAGGTGAATCTTCTTTCCTCTGAGAAGCAATTTCTCGTAACGTTCAATCTTCCTCTTCCGGTCTCCTCAAATGAGGAAAATGAACAAAACAAAAAATCTGTGACAAATTATTATGATCCAGCTGAACTATGTACCTAACCAGGTTTACGTGGGCTGTACATATCAGTGCTTTTTATAAGCAGGTGCTTGCCACGTGATATGATAAATTATTTGTACAAGTCGGAACAAGCCTGAAGAAACCCGCGACGCAATGAAAGTCGCAATTCCTTTTTCTGTTCTCGCAAGAATGATCGTCAAGTATAATAGTTCAGGAGGACACCATGGTGGGGCAACAGTGGTGGAGCTCCATGCATGGCTCGGGCTGGATGCACCAATCTGGAACCTGGACACGTCGACGTGCGACTGCGTAACGACTATGCAAGCTCTTTGCTGCCCGCGCTGTGGAACGAAGGCCACTTAAAGTAAACTGCAAGCTTTACACGAATCGCGTGCCATTTACGCTGGTTGTACTATGTGTGGTCGTAGTATTACTCTTTACCGTGGAGAGTTGCAGACGCTGTGAAATCAAACTGGTAAGAAGAGCCGAACTGCGCGTTACTGCAAGTCATTTTTTTTCATATCACAGTTATGTGGGGTTTGCGGCTCGTTGCTCTCGTATCTGCTGTAGTACTCGCTTCACACGAAGCATGTGCTATGTCTTGGGAGTCATGTTCGGACACTCCTGCCCCTTTCACACCTGACAAGGTTACCTTAATCCCGGACACACCAAAAGTAGGCGATGAGATATCGTTTGATATCAACGGCGTCGTTCCAGCAGGTTTGCTCAAGACACACCTCTTATCGTGCTTATGTGACGCGTTAGTATTTCTATACTGAGGATTCGTCATATGTATAGCTTCAAATCAGCCTATTTTTCACTTTGTAACATTGTTAGCACGCGGCTCTTTGGAACGCTATATTTTGAAGGTCTAAGCGAGTGCAACTTTGTAGACACCAGCACTATTCCCGGAGGCGTTTTAGATGTGTACGTGGAGTTCATGGGGACGCAGATATTCACTACACAATGGGACTTATGTTCGAAGACCGCTTGTCCGATCAAGCCCGGCGCTCTCGACATCCACTACCAACAGAGGTTACCACCCATGGCTCCCGCGGTACGTTTCGAAACTACAATCCATTTTCGACCATTTTCACATTATAGCCGTAATTGCTGCTCATGGGGAAGGTGGACACCTTCTTGGGCAGTCTTACTTCGGTACCTAGAGCTTACACAGGCATTGGGATGCGTACAGCTCCACGTGTGCTTCGATCATTTCTGAGAACTCAGATCTGCATAGTATTATAGTGATACAGTTTGCACATTCTTTCTAGTCCTTCAAAGGAAGTCTCGTCCAACCCGGATTTCGTGCAGGGAGACTACGAAGTCAAACTCATGGCTGTGGATGACAACGATAATGAGCTGCTCTGCCTTGTCGTATCATTCTCTATCCAACCACCCGAGTGGATGAGGAAGTCAGTTAATACGATCAAGCAAGTGCTCGCTTGACACTTGTGAGGTGTCTTCCAGTCTGAGAGCTGGAATCATTAGCTGTATTTTGAGATAAAGGACTGGTACCCATAGACATTTAATTTTGCAAGACATTTACTTACACATTGACGAACATACCACGTTCGTCATGTACTGAGTGGTGGAAGAGCCTGCATGCTTGTGCCATCTGGACAACGCAGTGGTCAGACAGCATGTGATGAGAAAATGACACCTTGCGGCAACTGTACACACTGGACATGGTTACTCTACACATCTTTCTACTGTTGTCGCTGGCAGGATTGCACTTTGACCCAACGATCATTACACAGCTCTTTCATACACTTGTAAATATGCTTCAGATATGACCACAGCTTCAGGCACAGTCTCTGATATCATGAGATCCTGGACATCATACCAAGCCAGCTCTGCGGCACGGTGAATGTAAGCTTTGTAAACCCCATCAGGCCGCTTATCTCCAACATGCGACACAGAAGCAATCAAATTATACATGCCCATTTGTTTTTCTTTCAGCTTCTTGGCTTTCAGGGCTTGTTCTCTCTCTTCTTCTGTCATCTGTTCCTCACGACTCCGGGAGCTTTTCTCTTTGCCTTTCTTACCTTTTTTCCAAGGTTTTGTACCTGCAAGCTTCACTATCGTAAAACATATTGCTACCCCGCCTCCGTTAAGATCAAACACGTCACGACGTACTGCAGGCTTTGCGTGTCAACGGTATTTAATGTTACATCGTCGAATTCTGAACGTCCACCTGGTATTACCTCAGATACTCCTACGCGTGAGAAGCAAATTATAGACCTAGAGCAACGGAAATAATACAGCGTGGGAAAACCGCCTTAATTTCGAGACTCTCAGCTCGCTGGGATACTGGCCATTTGCGGCGCAGATGGATGCAATAATTCGCGCTCTCTATCTACGAAAGGCGAATCTCATTCCGTAAGCGCTCCTCCGAGAATCACGCGAGATGATACGCAGCCCGTCGTTATCGGTGTGGATCGCACTGGCGTGGGTTGGTTAGAAAACGAATACGTATACCGAGGTAAATACAAACCTTCGCCAGATCCACGGCGCACGGATGTTTCGGGCACCGACTGGGTCCCTTTGGCCACTTTCTGGTCTCGAATCGAGCCGCGACACAGCAAAAGCGCATCTCATCCAGCCGGATTGATGGCTAGAGAGGCGGCTTAGAAAATTTAGCGGTACTTTTGTTCCATATCGATAAAATATTTCGCTTTTGACGAGGTAGCGGGTAACGCGGCGAAGGTTTGATCGCACCGTTTAGTTACAGATGCAATTAAAGTAATTTCGGGTATCAAACCAGCGAGCAAGCAGTTGACCCAACCGAAACTTAATGCAAGTTTAATCACAAGACGAAAATTGCGCAGTACAATCTTCGCCGACTTGCCCGTTACCTTTCTACCATTTTCCGACGGTTTTGGCGCAAAAAAGGGTCACCCGTTACCCTGCCCAGATCCCTCGCAGGCACCGTGTGGTTCACGTGTCACCCAAAAAGAGTCGCCATGCGTGTCTACAGGTGGCGCACCTTGGGGACTCGCGCCGGCGTCACGCATTTCGCAGTCGGCGCCCGCGGCGCCGCGGTGGTAGTACGGGTGCATGTCCAGATTCTTGACGGGAAAGTTGACGATGGTAGGGTTCTTCTCGACGAAGAACCGATTCTTGGTGAACCTGTTGATCGACATCGCGAGGTAGTTGGGCAGCTTCAGCACGCGGAAGCGCCGTCGCCCCTTGGACACATCCTGCTGGACGGTCTCACCGTCGAATTTCTGAAGCAGCTCGGCCATGGGAACCTGCAAATGCATGCGACACATGCATGCTAGCACAACAGCCGGACTGTCGAATCGCAATCAGGGAAAAATACGAGCAATATTTCGAAGTTCTTTTTCTATTTATTATTTTTAAAAATTTTTTTCACGTATCGGGCAGTGCAGTTGACGGGCATGCTGATGTAAAACCCTGTTGCTGGGTTCACTGAACCCTAACCCCTAGCTGAAGACTCGACAACGCAGCAGTAATCGCTTTGTCGCACACTTAAGAACTCCGCTTGTGCCCGCTATTCGCGAACAGAGCAGCCGCGGGAGGTGGCACTGCGAGGTAGAAGCGGGTCGCGATGAGATCAACCTCGCATACAGAGTAACACACACACGCCCACACTGTCGGCATGCCCTGTCCTGAACCAGTCTGCGCTGCTATTTGTCAGTCGGAGCGAAATAGTTCACATTCGTATATTTGGCCGTGTTAGTGTGCCCGAAACTATATGAAACCCAAAAGGCGGTAGAAACCGCACCTGCGGGATGATCTGCTCCTGCATCGTGTCCTGGAACAACCTGGCGGGGGGGAGATCCAAAGACAGAACCAGAAATGGATGCTGCTCGACGATGTCTTCTTGACTGTTCGCTGCAATGCCAGATCCAGCGAGAGTAGTGACTTCGAGAATGCCCTGGAAGCATCTGTGCGACGAATCAAGCCGAATTCCATTCGACAGCGACAATCGTGCATGCGAAGCCGCGAAATCGTCATCCAATACGAATACATTGCAAAGCTTCCAGAACTTCCGAAACTTATCATACGAAATGACGGAGATCCGAATTAGCGAATGACGGTTTAATTCGGACGCTACAGAGTACAGCTCCTTGTACTAACTACAGTGAAGTACTCTCTGACGCGGCTTCCAAAACGGAAGCCATACGTTAGTACAGTACATATGAGTGATGCGTTGGTTTTTGAAGATGATGATCATCTGTTGCATAACTTCCCGCCATGTTGTAGGCGATGTACTTGGGGTCATGCAGTCTCTCTGTGTGCACGATTTAGCCCCGAAGAGCGTGAAATCGCCCAGACAAGGCAACACCATAACAAATATAAATGTTGCGCTTCTTCTGTGCCCAGGTGTTGAGAGTGCGTGCCAGGTCACTCAAGAGTAGTACACAATATAACCGACACAGTAAGATCTCAGGCAATTAAATCCGAAAGGATTTGGCGCTTTTTTTATACTTCTGGGTCCGAAGTCGCTTCAAAACGCTGTACGTAGAACGCTGTTGGTAGTGGCTACCAGAAAAGCCCCTAAACAGTTGAAGACAAGCAGTCTGTGCACATCTCTGTGGCACTCCCCTATGAGGGAGCCGGCTCTTAGCCCGATCCACGCCCGGGCCTAGCTTACGGGCTAGGCCCCTGGTAACCACTCGTGCAGATGCATACATCTGAGATCTATGCATCTGCTCTCGATACCTCGTAAGCACTTATTAGTTTCCTTTCCAGAGACGTAACAGTTATGAAAAGCATGTGTTTTTCATCACACTTGTAATTGTCACCCCAGGCTGGCTGGCCACCAAGTTAGTCTCTGTTTAGCCCCGCCAAGAGTTGCGGGGGGGGAGATGGGGTTCGACCTGTCATCGCATGCATATGTTTCAAGTGTACAGTTGAATTAAGCGCTGCCCGTGACAATAAACACGAGGTTGTGTTTTCATAGATAGCTGTGTGAGATTTGAAAGGCATCGTTCTGCTGGATGTGTTGGATCAGCTTGTCTTTACTTGATATTCATCCGCTGCTTTTCCATCGTTTTGTGTAGCTCAGGGTGTTGCTGTTGGAACGTGTTCACTTGCTCTCATATTCTGGCCGTACCCTTTCCATAATTTAAGTGACAGCTCTTCAGAGGGCGCTACAAGCCAGCTCTGCTGTCATACCCATCACGCAGTTGTCCCCTCTGTCTCAGGTCTACTGGCACAAACCGTCGCTAACTCAAAACTAGTTTCAGCTGTCAGTGCCTCATCTAGATAAGAGGATTGCCCCAAGATGATACCGAAGTATTTGATATGGGGGGAAGATCGAACAGTCTCTGCATGAGTGGTTACCAGGGGCCTAGCAACAGGCTAGGCTTCTATGGTTTCAATTCGGGTCAGGTCGGCTCCTATTTATTGGAGTACCGCGGGGGCTGGCCGCATATATTAGAGTGTTCTTACACTACCTAACTTGACGACCCCATATCTCTGCATCTACGAGCACAGCCTGTTGAATAAATGTCTGATTCTTTCGGACGTATCGGGCTCCCGTTTATCGGGAGTGTCATGTGTCTTGCAGCGTTACATAGCAT
>JAULKQ010018236.1:0-10160 GCA_032356285.1 Smithsoniella earleae | reverse complement strand
GAAATGATGAAGTTTTTGGTACAACTAGATCCTGGGATACGGGGTGAGTTTTCTATGGGAGTACATTCTATGGGTGTGTATTCTAAGGCTACAATGTCGAGCACATTTGTGTCCTTTACGAATGGCGGGAAACCTCCCGGTTTCGCGCCATGGCCACAGAGTTGTCGGGATTGAGTAAGACAACCTAACCGCTGGTGAAGATCTCTTTGCGTACTCCAGAGGTGACTTTGACTTTGCTGTGACAAACAACGTTTCAACTCGTTAGTGGCCTCATTCGCACTCTCAACAGACAAATTCCTTGTGGCCAAACTTGAATTGATAAAGTCGATGAGATTGCGAAAGTACAGCTACATGGCCTAAGTGGCCGTACGCAACACCTGTGTTAAAGCAACCTGTCATGACTGAGATTGAAGGACAGATGCTTTCGACATGGAGCCCACAGGGGGCTCATGGGGGTGCAGAAGCGATTGCATGCACGATTCAGATGGTGACATATGAGGTTGGGTGTGCGGCAACGTCGAGCTGAGCGCTGTCAACAAAACTGCCTCACTCTCAGCAGCGATCACAACCAAATCCAGAAGTTGGCACGTAAATTAAAGCACCCCATACATAATTTCGGTGTTTCTTCTTTCTATGATCACAAAGCTATGGGTGAGCAGGTACACATGGAGAGAGAATAATTAGAAGCAGAATGAGGGGTACTTTCAGCCCTTTTTTGGCATTCTCTCTTTGCCTGGACTGTGGCAGCATGACGCGTGTGGCAATTCTTATCCGCAAGTAAATTGTGTGTGCAGTTTCGTTTTCATAAGAACGAGTTAATCAGTATGGCTGTACATGGAGAGACGCATGAAAATGCTCTGGAAAGCGTTTGAACAGACACGTCAAAGTTCGTCCGTATTTGTGCTGGCATTTCGAAGCAGCGCCATTGTATGAGCTATTCTCATCGTTGTCTCCATTGCGTTTGTTCGTTTACTCTATTGACAAAATTTGAGCTTAAAAATCGCTCTGGAAGGGCCCAAATTCAAAAAAGGCCGGATAAATCCTATATATACATCTGGATTTGGAAATCAAACCATGAGCCAACAAAGTGTTTAGGATTTGTTCAGATTATGATTGCTGGTCAGATTGCGAAAATTCTGCTTGATCAAAAAGAACGATAAGTGGGAAGGTTGAAGAGCGGAAAGAAACGAGAAGTGAAGAATAAACCGCTGTTAGTAAGTAAACTGTTGTGTGTGGGGGAGGGGCAAGGGTTGCAGTTGTGATAATACGAGATTATCACAGGTAGATACATGAAAAAACTGTCTGATAAGCATCGGATTACGCATCGTGAGCAACTTACTGTCCTCAGGCGCGGGCGCTTGGGGATTTGTCATAGCAGTCTAGGGGTGGAAGGCACACCGTTCACAGTCACTTCTTCAAGAGTGAGTGAGCTGCCTGGCCTGACAACAAGTACTGTCTCAGAAGAGAGGTGCAATGTTCCATTCCTCAGGGTGACACGCTTGAGCTCTGAAAAGGGCACCAGAACAACGTTCTTTGATGGTTCTGTGTTGCTACTGCTCTGTAGTGAAAAGACGTTGCACGAGCCGGGCTGAGGATTTGGGTGCTGCATGAGCACTACATCCACTGAGCAATTGCCAGCGCTCGGCTGTGCAGATGACGATGGCACCTTGCTTCCTTTGATAGATGACATGACGGATTTCTTGAATTGTCTGAGCTTACTGGACTTTGCGGGTGTTAGGCACAGGATCCTTCCTTCTAAATCGAGAGTGGGATCTGTGTGTTCTGGAGGCTTCAGATGTTCCAGTTTCTCCAGCCTTTCCACAAAAGAGTCCTTCTACACATACCCAACAACGGTAAGCAGGCTTGACATCACCACATTGAAGGGTTGTTGGCCACTCACTATACTGGATAACATGGTTACGTTTTCCTCACAATATTTCTTCTCGCATGACACTTACCCTACCTTGATGTGTGACTATCAATCACAGCACGAGTACCTGTTACCGATTGTCAAAATCATAGGCCATGGCATTAATTGAAAGCCTAACAGAGGTCTTCCCTAGACTGATGATAGCATACCAAAGCGGGTCCTGACAATTTATCTGGCTCTGGGGCAACAGGAATAAGCTGTGGTGTGCTTATGCTGTCACTGTCAGGACAGAATCGATTGCTGGTGGAATACCCTTCCCCAAAGTGCCCACACGGTAAATTTTGGGGTGCAGATGTGTTATTGACTCTGGAAGGGCCTGCAGCCTCAAACACAGGGTCCTCTGGAGCACTACTAGCAGATGCATCCACAAGGGTCACTTGCGGCATGCTTGATTCTACACTGTTTGGATTTGCATTCGCCGTGTTCACACTGGCTGCCTCCAAAGAGACCTGGTTTGTGGCGACTTGGGTGAAAGCTCTTTCTTTAACAGAGACAGAGTGGGAGGAAGCATAGCTGTGCCATTCTGTCTCAGCAGGCTTGGCAGAGACATCATGGCAAGGATCTCGCTTGAAGAATGGGGTGACTTGGGCAAGCTGTGTTTCCAAGCCCCCAGCCACTGTGCCGGCTCCCAGCTCTTGGGTCTCAAGAGCAACTGCAAACTCACCCCCAATGAGCAAAGATGACCAGTGAGGCTGCCTCTTCTTGTGATGAAACCAGGCGCTACTCATTATTCAGGTTAAGGGGGAAATCACACTGCTGCGCTTCAATCTGTACGACACTTTGGAAAGGATCCGCATCACATTTGATATTGTGACGCGCAGTGCATTGTCTGGATCATTGCAGAGATCAATAAACTGAAGCAACTCCTCATTATTGTGTGATTCTGGAGAGAGCTTCAAGACATGTGGTTCCAGCTGCAAGCCCCGGCAAAGTGCTCCAACTGCAAACCAGTGCACGTGTTAGCTCACCATGCCACAGCAACCTCTTTCAAACATAACAACTTCCCCCCACCCCCTTCATGTATTTGGGAAGTACCTACGGTCACAGCAGCTTGCTCAGGATCTTCTGGCTCCTGCAGGCCAGCACTATCAAACACAGTAGTGCCAATGCTGAGCATGGATTCGATCTCACGGTAGAACACGAAGGCGTGCCTCGGCACACAAGGCAGCGATCTCGGGATGAAGATGGGGACGCTGAGATGGTCTGACGCTACCAGCACACTTTCGAAGGATGTATTCCGGAAGAACGGGACGAAGGCGCTGAGCATGCCACAGGCGTTTGCAGCAGCCATAACTTCTGCCACGCACATAGGGATCTCCAGGCTGTACTCCGGCGAAATTGAAACTACTTTCTCGTTGCCACAGCTCTGGCTAGACAGGGCCTTGTACATGGGAACCACTCGAGAAGGCGTCCCACTGGACACCTCCTGCACCTGGCAAGGTGCCAGGATGTTGGACGCCAGGTACACAACTTCGGCAAAGTGATCTGTCCAGTGCACAGCGTACATCTCACACAGCGGTGTCAGAGTGCCGAGTACGTGCAGAGCGGTGAGGGCATGGGCGACGCAGTATCTATTCCTGGCGTCCACAGCCACCTTGAGGGCTACGACGTCAATGCTGGCTTCAGAAGTGGTGGGCGTCACAGTGCCATAGTACAGCTTGCCATCTGCGCTGTACCTGTGTGGCAGTTCCACCTGTGTTTGTGTGGTGGTCAGAAAGCCTGGATTCAGGACTTTGGGTGCCATGGAAGCGCAGAACGCCTGCGTCACCTTCGTCATGCAGCTGTTGAACTGCACCACTGCGTCCTCTGCAGACACCCGGTGTCCGCACAGGGGGCAGTAGCCTCGCTCTTTGATGTGCTCAACTGCAAAATTACTCATGGTACAGCCGCAGACATCCCTGGTGACTGCCACGCAGTAGTGGTGTGGGGGGTGAAGGTACGGTGCAGGATGGTATGGCAGGCCAGTCACGGGGCAGACAGGGAGGTTGGCACGGTTGGACACCAACCGCTCCATCAGAGCTCTAACTATCTCACTGTGGTCCTGTACGTCTGATATACTCTGCTGCATGCAGGGCAGCTTTTCCTCGACCATGTGGCACAGTTCCTGGATGTACACTGAAGCCTTGTCAGCTGTCATTCTCACCAGAGATGACACCTTGTCAGCATAATACTAGAAAAGATCAGTATCAGGGTTGACACCTGGTATTATGCTTAGCTTGTTGAAGCACCTCATGATGTCAAGAAAATAATCGGGTGTTGCTTGATATCCAGGGGAAGGTAAGTGTCTGACATGGCTTGTGTCCATTGTGGTCAAGCAGACTGACTTGCAGAGAGAATTACATTTCAAAGCACTTCCCCAAGAGAAGTGTCAAGCAGTGGGAAAGTTACATGAATCGCTGTCATCTTCTGGATCTGATTGAAGTCGTCAGGCTCAACTTCAAGGCACAGGCCTGCCTAGAGGATGCACTAATCAGTCAAAGGGAATGCCAGGCAATAGTTGACATCACCACAGGATTATTTCGAACTTGGCTTTCATTACCTGCTGAATCTAGTACAACAGACTTGTGTCACATGAACGCATAGGTAGTGCTTTCACGCAATGCTACTAGCTTTGCAATCCTAGCTCTTGAAAACACACCGACAGCATGCCCATCTGAGGTTTCGAGGCCTGGCTAACTTGCAACAAGTTACACTATAACTCTTTTACAATGCATTAAATCAAAGGCAGAGAGAGGCTAATTGTCTTCTGTCTCATATTGACAACACTGGTATAACACACTGTAAAACTTGTCAACGGATAAAACCTGGCTAGGTTGTCCAAACAAAGAGGTGCATGCACAATTGGCTTTGCTTTCAATCTCCAAATGAAAAGGCCATACTGGAACAAGAAGAAAAATAAAAACAGATCAGGGTCCACAGCTACTGTGGTGGCCATGCCATAGCTTTGGCCATAACGTTCTCAAGTGCCTGTACTTCAACTAATGTCAGAAAGAAAAGTTTGGCCTTGCATGATATCTACTGGGTGTCGAATGGCCTTCAAATCTTGAGTAGGCTTGTTTTGATCAAGCGAAAGTTGGAATTGAAAAAGATTGTTGAATATCACTTTGCTGTTGAAAATCGTGGTTACAAGCACGTCAAATATAAAGAGGTTCGAACTTGAAATGCAGCAGTGAGAGACAGCGAGTAAATCCTACTCATGTGCTACTATTGTGCAGTACCTGCTCTGTTCATGGCAGAGCAACATGGTCACAATCCTACTCAAAAGACCCACTTGGATCTGAGAATGATATGCAGAGAATTCGATTGGGTCTTACCATTCATAATTCCATAGTTTCAGTCATTCTACCTGAAAATGTTCGGATTTGTAAATGATACAGAGAACTGATTCGCAGTACATTCAACAGGATTTTTTTAAGAATGGAGATTGTCACTCCCTTCGATTGCTCTGGATATATATGCAGATCAATACTCTAGTCTTGGTATCTCAGGTGATACTATGGAATGATCCCTGATTATCAAAACGTCGCGAGTATACATGTAACAAGATGTTACTTTGTGGTTTGCAGTTCTCTAACAAACAAAGTACTGCCATGGTTGTGTTGGCCTGATAAAACAGTGTCTGAACCAAGATACGTCAAGCCAGTGGAAGTGCCCTCATCACTAAACACTGTTTGCATGCTGAATGTGCTAGTTGTTGGCCCACACCTCTAGGATGATCAACTTCCAGTACTTAGTGTCTGATAGCTCCTTTAGCTTGGTGTACATGCGGGCGAACTCCTTTGCAAGCTCTTCTTCGATCGAATGGATACATCTGTTGATGGTCTCATACTTGTCAGCTGGTACCTCGTGCAGGTGTGAGAATTGAGCATCAAGATGGCTCAGAGTGGACTTGAAGCCCCTCGGTAGATACTCAGTTGCTCGGCTTATCGCCAGACAGACGGTGGAACAGAACTGCTGTGAGTCATTTGACAAGTCTTGGCGATGGATCACAGCTGCTGAGGCTCCGTGTATTGGCAACTGAGCAGCTACAGCGTGCATGACAGCGAGCTGAAAGTCATACGTGCTAGCTGAAGGATCGACCGCAACCATTAGGGCGTCTTTGAACTTTGATTTGCTTGCGGCTAGCTGACGATTATCTTTCACATTAGTTCGTAAAGAGATGTGGATTTTATCATCAAACCGTGTTCCGACCTGGGTCCTTCCGTACAGCATAGAAGCTCCAAGGAGGGCCATGAACATGTGCAGCCATTTGATTGCTGTTTGCATCCTCACCTGAATATCAGAATCACATTACGGTTTTCGCAGGAAGGTGTGCAATTATTCGCCGATGATATGTAAAGTTCGCATTTCTATTCTTGAACGTGGCAGTACTTAATCTAGCGAGAAGGGTAATGAAGTCTTCAGATTGTGGTGTGCATGGTGCAAGCTTCTTATTGTGCGTGCTGACACTATTGCAATCGAACGACACGGGGCTCCTGGCCCTAAGGAAGTCCTCGGCACAAAATAGCTGTTCCAGGAATGGACATAACGCGCTTCCAACACTGTAGTCTTGAAAGATACTCAAGGAATGTTGTATTCTCGAGTAGCACGCGTATTAACAATGTCCAGTCGGTCTAATCTGTATAAACCTGAGGCCATAATGGTTGCCATCAAGGTTTCAAAATATCACAAATGAATGCTTCTTGAGTAAACGACCATGAACTTGATCATTGTTATTTTAACTTCTATATTACGGGACGGAGAACGCTGCAAGCAACGAAATCGAACAAGGTGCAGGAACTGAAAGATTCTTGGGCATCAGAGCCGAATAAGTGGAGTAAATATTTCAGAAAGCTCGCAGTAAGGCTGAAGATCCATATCTTATAATATCGACGCGCTGTAATTGCTTACAGGCCCACCACTCGAACATGGATCTTGTGCCCAGCTAGATGGAACGTACCAGAACTCTTGCCAGTATGAGCGTTGCATTTGCAGAGTCATCAGCTGCAGCTGCAAAAGACGAGATATCAGTCAACAGGGATTGTAGCTCCCGATCTATGTGCCGTAGAACTGGTCCTGACCTCTCAAGGTACTGCTTGCGAACGCTTGCGGATTGCTCTTTGCGTTCGTCGCATACTTCAAGAACTTTACACACCCAAGAAAGATACCTGTAGCTTGACATCAGTTAACTGACCTCTCATGTTGCTAGACCTTGTATTTTCATTCGATTCAGCAACTCTTCTCAATTCGTGCTAATTCCCACGCACCGCGACAGAGCGTCTGGAAAGTCGTGCTTGCGAGTGAGCGCCTTGAAAGCATGGTAAACTTTAACTGCACGTTTCAATGCGCTAGATGTCTTATCATCAGCAATATCAGCTTCCATTCTGCTCACGAATCAGCGCGTTCAGGTGCTTATGCCACTTGGGCACTGATTTCTCAGACAATAAGCCTCAACTAACATTCGTGCTCAAAGTGTTTCGCCTTTGCGGAGTAGTTTTGATCCCGTGTTCCAAGAAACAGAAGTCGAGCGTATCGCGTAGTTCCTAGGCACGACATAGCGGGAAGAACTGCAGTGTACAAAGTAACAAATTATGTGTACATATTCATTCCGAACAAAAATCATGCACTACATGTACTATGCCAGATTCAAATGTAGGGAGAAGTTTCGCTTTGAAAATACGCTTCAAACGCGAGTCGCTTTAACATATGGAAACAAAGCAACTGCCCAAAACAACCAACGCAGGGATCCTATCCAAGGCACAAACTGCAAATCAAACATTTTCTTCGCACTGACAGTAGAAGGAGAATAGCGTTTCTTATGTTCAGGTACGTGCTTGTTGTTCGACGGATTAAGATGGTACTAGCACTGGCAGCAGTCTAGGCACACCTCTCATTACATTCGATTCCATTGCCTGGAATCTCTTTCACTTGGTAAACATACTTAAAGTTTTTTCTGTAAATATCTGCTGAATGTCAGCTGCTTGTAAATTTCTATATGCGCCGAGCACGTCACTCCAGCTTCGTTATCACCAAAGGCATGCTGGAAAGCTGAGCATATATCCATATGCAGGTGGCTCTTCCTAATTGAACTGTCCATCAATATAGTTATGCTCTTTCTTGCGAGCTGGCATACGCACAGAGCCTTACAAGTGTACTATATCTGATGGATTGGATGGGGTATATTTCTCCCCTTGTTCCGCAAGTTATGTGTTACATGAGTGAGTTCAATCCAAAAAGTCATTATGTCGTGGCTGAAGTCAAGTACTATGTTCCGCAACATGGAACATGCTCTGTCATGCGGACGAAAGTCGCGCGTTCCCTGTGATTGTGAAAGGTCGTACGAAATATAACTAATTCACTCGTACAATAGCTTTATTTAAGGGAAGCAACATGGGTTCCTCGCGAGAACCCGTAACGGATCGTCGTTTCCAAGGACCCATCGCTGAACATTCACCCTCTCCATTCAATTTCACACGTGCACCTACCGAACAAAAATTTGTTACTTGTGTGAAAACTGTGAGAAGTGTACTGGCAGTGTTGCTTCTGACCATGGTCAGAACATGCGCTGCTCGATGGACCCTGCTTTCATTGAATCGATACTTGCAGTTTAACGAGTGGAAATGTAGCTGGACAAAATATCCATCACACCTCACAGACGACCTACTGATGGTATCTACTCTCTTCAATATTTTGTCTTAGATGTGTTTCTGCCGGCACATTCTGTCATGAAATCAACGGAGTGCTCGGTCTACCATGTGTCTCAGTACTGATTGAAACATGTTACTACACCTCATTGCTTCATGTCATGTAAAACTTTACTTCCTATTCATCTCTCCTGTGTTCTGAGGAAGTGGATGATTTCTTGCACCATTTATCATTTTGTGACACTTGCTGGGAGGTCCACTGACTACTCTGAGAATGATATTCTAGGTGTTGATCAAGATACAGTCTACTTTGAATACTCCAAGCCCTTGTAATCCAAAATTTGAACAATCCAAAGTTTGGCACGAAAGGTATGCACAGTGCTAGGATATGTAACCGCGTAAATTGAACCTTCACTTCCTTGAGTCTTTACCATCCGACATTTTGGTGACTTAGACCCCCTTGAAGGAGTCAGTGAAGTCCTGGTCATATCTGGCAAGTATACAAGCGACAGACGGAATTCATGTTGAAAGACAAAAGAAAAATTTCTCAGAGCATGAAACGAATTACTTTTGAACAATGCAGAGTCCTCTCTGGTGGCATGGGCCTCTGAACAGTAGGTTGGATGAGCTTCACTACAATAGGTGTGTGTGGTTTTGAAATTTAGCAATTGTAACATTCTTTTGGGTCTGAAATGCTAGCATCAAGAGCTACAGACCTTGAAACTGAAGCTGCCCGAGCCGGGACGATGTAGAATGAGTGCTTTTTCACTCCTACATTATCAACAGTATTTAGCTCCTTGGATTCGTGGGACGATGGGTGTTTCACAACTCAGAATTTAAAGCTGATTTCTATCAGTAGTAAAATTGCCAGGCAAGAACTACCGCACTCCAAATTATGTCCCTCAGAAACAGTGTACGGATCATGATTTTATCACCACTGTGTTTTCACAGGCCATCGTTGTTTATGGCAGAGGAGAATGGCTTAGGTAAAGTGAACACTCCCAATCCATAACCAGTTGAGCATTTTGCTTGGACTACGTTAAAGCTTTTAAACTACACTCTTCACCTAACTTGCTGACGCACAACGCTTCTCCCCCACTTACGATGAGGATCTAAGTGTCCTGTATCTCTTTCACTTTCTATCAAGTTGTCCAACATACGTTTGCCTATTCAAGCAGAAAACCCATCAGCCCCGTATGATTTTAACTTGAGTCGGTGGAATACATACTTGTGCGATGATTCCGACAAAATTTCACTTCGCAGAAGTCGAATGCAATTGGGGCATGTTACTCTCTGAGCTATCTAGGGTATTCTCATTCTTAGATATGTAGGGTTGTCGGTCGAATTGGTAGTGAATGTTTTTTATTCTTGCACTATGATGATGGTGTTGCTACAAAAAGGATGAAAAGCCTGTTGACAACACTTGTAGATAAGCATTTTACTCCATCATCAAAAGAGTTGGTTAGATCAGGTAACACTGGTCTTCAGGCTGGCTATGGTTGCGTGTACCGGCAGGTATTAAACGGTGATTTGAATCTCGAAAAACACGAGACATGCCTCCATGCAAACGCAGTCGAGATAATTTTTTGGAGGAACTAACGGGTATT
>JAULKQ010018225.1:0-10163 GCA_032356285.1 Smithsoniella earleae | reverse complement strand
AGACATCCAATTTGCACAGAAGTTGTGGCCGGCCACAGCGAGATATTATCACAGCCATTGGACAAAACGGATGTTTTTAAGAATAATTCATACTCTCCTTCAAGGAGGAGGCTCTCCTCCACCCTGATTATACTGCCAAAACATCCTGAACATGTAGTTGTAATGAAATACCCATCAGAAGTAAAAATGGCCACAGCTGCAGTGCCATAAATGATTTGAATGATCATTCGACACGGTATAGTGCTGTTCATTGTGTGAAAGCGATCCTTCCAAACACGCTTGTGGCAGGAAAAAGCGCCCAGTGACTCAGTTAACCACCCAAAAGGACTAACAGTCATTCAGTGACATCTGCTCACTTATATATGTTTATATTCTTATGTATACAACAGTTTCAAGCTCCTGTAACTGGTGGAGGTTTATGTTTTGTGCCTTTTCTATTTTTCTTTCAAGTCTGTGACAACATTCCCAGCAACAGCAACAGCAACATCGTTGTTACATTCTCATGTCTAAGCCATTGGGCGAGCCTTCACTGCTGCTGACTTTCAGAATGCTATCTACAATTCTCTGTCTGCCTTGTCTTATCCATTGGCTGCATCCATGCACTCGGTGCGATGCATGGACATCAGAGCTGCAGAAACTTCCATAAACTCTGCACAGAATCCAAATGTTGTTGAGGCATGCGCATTGGTGAAAAATGCTGCCCAACATCAGTCTGTTAACCTACGGCAAAAAGGATGCCCCAGTTATTGTGCTGAAAGTCACACAATCTCATCCATCACATCAGTAACGAATTGCTACTCGGTTTCTTCCCAGTGCCGATCAGGATTGATAATGTACAGCTAAAGACCATTTTGGGCGGATATTATTTTAATTCGCATTCGGAACAGTGCCAGTCTGTGGTATTATCAAAGGTAGCTCTGGTCAAGATGTAAGCCCCATGCTTTGCCCAAACACCCAAACATGCATCATCTAAACCCCAAAACACTGCTACGGGGTTCCATTGGCCGATGTGGAGTCTCTGACAGTTCGTACAACCGCATGCTGCTCTCGTTGTCGCTGTAAAGTTCGTTTGCTGCTGGCTCGCAAGCTTAAGCCTCGTCTACAAGGCCTCATAAATATGTACCAAATGAAATTTGAGGCAGTCGACAACGCATTAGTCTAGAGAATGGGAGCGGGCTTCATGTCATCGAGGTCTGCGGCAGAGACGTCGTCCAATGTGTTCAGAAATGCATGTTGAGAGCCATCAAATGGGAAGTCATAAGTCCTGTCTGGCTGCTATGTCGATCGTGCAGCAACTGAAGATCTTTCTGGGAGAGGTCACGATAGGTACGGCTCTTGTTACGTGCACTGGAGTACACACAGTTGAAGCGACCCAGCTGTTGAATCTTCAGCGCCAGTCTTGATCGAAACTTGACGCATGGTGCAGGGTTGTGGGGTTTGACAGGAGAAGGGTTTGCAGTCGAGGTTTTGGAATTCACGCAATGGACCACTAGGCAAAACAAGGGCAGCTTGACTGAGCAAATCAGAATCTTCTTATTATGATTGTATACGTACGCGGAGACGAAGTACCTATAATTACCATATGCGACGTTGTGCTCACATCAAATGGACGCAGGAACGTTTCAAAGTCATACAACGGGAAAAGTACATGCGAGCATCAAGATTACAACTCAAAGCTGTGCCCCAGTGGAATGCAGGGCAAAGACACGACGGAAAAGTCTTGAATATCGTCACCAAGAAAAAGCATGCTGACGATAACAGTTTGCGAAGCCCCTGTCTATTTGATTCAATAAAAGGATGTTTTATTCACTGGGACAGTTTGAGCGAACCTGGTTACTTGAATGTGAGTCGCATGATGTGTGCGGTAAGCAATCTCGTAACGCTTGGCTTTCCCTCAAAAAAGGCAATGGCAGCACTATGTACCATCGCGATGCATCGCAAATACTCCGAAGCAGTTGTATCACTCCTGCATGGTACTGTATGCAGGTTGGCGTGGTCTATCAAGGATACTTAGTTCATTTGTATCGAAGCTCTTGGTCAGGGTAAAGAAGACGGGCTAAGCGTTCAAACGTTCAAAGGAGCGCGTGTATCTGCTCGCTTGCGATATAATTTCCTGCATGGTTCGCAAGATGATAGGGGTTAACGCGCCGTCATCACATTCCTAATTGAATTTGCGAGGAAACGTCGCGCGCGGGGTCCGAAGTATTGTTCTAACGAAAGGCCTCGTATAAACGCTTTTAAGGTTGACCCGAAACATATAAATGCAATCCGAGCACCTCTCTTGGCATGTTCGTAGATCATCTTAACGAATATTTTCATCACACTACATCGACGCCTGGAAGGATGCATTCAGAGCCGAGGGTGAGGATGTCGGATGATGGAAAAGCGCCTAACCCTTTCCGGTTTAATTGATTAATGATCTTCAATCGCTGCATATTTTGTGGCTCGTGGTTGTTACATTTCACCTTACAACAGAGGAGGACAAGAAGCAACGGATTGTAGTATTAATAACATTATAATTATTCTTATTGTCATGATTGCATCTGGGGAGGAGAAAAGGTTGTTTGTTATCGGGTTTGGCGAAGCAACATGGCCACAGAGAGAGCCAGAGAGCCTTTTTCAATTGGCTACCGCAATATTGTGTTTCGTTGTGTACACTGACGTATCATGCCCGCCGCGATATACATCATGTATGCCCCTATAGGGCCCTACCAAGTTTCCAAACTACGCCCGAACGATACATGTCTCTCACCCCCGGATTAATTAAAAATTGAGCTGAAAAGTACGCCATCCCAACCCTCTCTCAAACGGCTCTCTTAACTCCACAGTGGCTCGTCCAGAAACGCAAGCATGTGCCGCAGGTCATTTGCCTGGTAACCAACTGCTCATCACGTGCTACTGTAATGACGAAGCTACGAATCTTGCATCTCCCAACTGCCTCGCTGTACCCTTGACTGCCACTGAAAGAAGCACGCCAGTGAAATACTTGGAAGGGATTTTGCTGGAGAAGAAAATAATTGCCACAAGTGGATGCCGGAGGCTTACGAAGTGTGGTCCACTTTTCCACAAACCTATCGTGTTCGAACAACTACTGTACTCCATTGACTAACCCCTAACATCTCGCTCTACGCATCACATATGCATCCTATAGACATGCATTCTACACTGTATTTTCCTCTGGCAATGGAGTAACCCGCTCAATCCTGCCCCTTTGCTCTGCTGGCCCCTTCGCTTCAGAAGCAATGATAGCGTTGTGCATTACACCGGGGAATACAAGCCACCGAGTGATGGAGGAATATTCTGGTCAGATGAAGGAATCGATTTTTCTGTGAACAGGCGGTGTACGCGGTAATCGTAATTCTTCTTACACCGACAGTTAAGCTACGTGAGAGATGCAGTCAGGCCCTAGGCATACAGGAGTAGCGAGCCATGGTGTAAGAATAAGAACAGTAAACCTCTCGTACAACAGTTGGGAAACCCCGCCCACGGCTGAGCAATCGATTACGCACTAGTGCATACGCCGGAGCCCGTAGTTGGAGAGACAAGGATCAATTGGTAAAAAGCATGTGTAGTGGTACCCAGTCACCAATCTCTATACAGCGTCCGAGCCCTATGGTCAACTCAACCCGAATGGTCAAAGATCGACAATCCTTACAGTGCTGACTGAAGGCTACTAAGCTGCCATGCGCATCCAATATTGTGTTCACTGCTCGTGACTCATTCGTACATGGAGTAGCGCTCGGGGAAACTCCACTGGAATTGAGTTGTGCCTCCCCCCTATGTGTTTTCCAAGCTCACTCGTGCCTGCACTCGAAACCGAGTTGTCCTGTGCAGCGTGGACGAGGAGCCACTGCTTGATTTACAGTCTGAAGTCCCGCGTCCGCGTTGATGTAACAACTGGAGTTGAGTCAAGTTCATGATTTCTTGTGAGACATATCCTGATTGTGATATGTTGATACCTGGATTTGCACTAATCGTGAATACGATCAGCAGGATCCGAGGAATAAGTGGTGACTTCAGTATATCATAACGAGCGACCACAGATTCGTAGTGTGCGACTAAGTACACTAGTGATTCATGGCAGCCAAATATAGTTTCGCAAACATCGCCTTAGCGTCTAGCCCCTACACAACGCATTGCGTTGCCATTGTCTAGATGTATGGATAGTCGGCTTGTCCGACCCGGGTTAACTTGACACGTGAAAGACTCACAAGCACATGAGAATGAATATGTTTAGAGCTTGTGATCCAGACCGCCACATTTGGCTAGTGGTGCCTGTCAGCCTGTTGCTCGGAAAACTGTACTGCGGAATTGTGAAAAAGGGTACACTGCCATACAAATCCGGATTCATTCCTATCATATGCAATCGAATTTGATCGCCATCCTGTATTTCGTTCGGATTGTCTTCGCACACTGCTTGAAGGGGAGAAGATGGTTTACTTCGTAGACTATCGTTACGCCAGGTTGAACATGCCATCGTTTTTTACCAATTCAACCTAAGCTCGACAAAATTAGAATGAATAACAATTTGAAAGGCATTTGGCACTGCTCACGTATCGTTGTTTACCGTGTCTGGTTCCACGGTGAGTCAAGTTTCTCCACTGCCGCTACATGAGATTAGGCCTTGATAAGCAGTGCAGTAGGTGAACCCAGCTCGTTTCGTTGCTCCATGACCAAGCGAGTTGACAGTCAGTGCAGCATCAAACCAAGAGCACCGAGCGAGGATAGTCGAACCACGCACGGCGTGGATGGTGAAGGCCAGAAAGCGAGACCCTTGTACCACAAGAAGCTTTGCCAGCTTCAAAAGCGTTGGTCAAACCGAACAGCTGTAGAGGCACATGTGGCATGGAGATGTACCTGAGCACTACCATATCCTTACATAGTTCAAGGGTGCGAGCAATAGATCTTCTATGGGAAGCCAGACGTATGCAAACTGCAAGTTTGGTATGAGGCTGTCTCAACATGTGATAAACGAGGATGACAAAACAATTCAACTAATTGAGCCTTGTGATTGATAGATCCGATGATATTCATCATTACATCGACCCATCCTATGCTCTGAAGGCATTGGGCCCCAGAAATCAATGTGTAAAGTGACAGAGCCGTGGATCAACACATTTGCATGCACGTGAAGTGGCCATCGACGTCGGTGAACCAAGGGTTTCGAAGATCGAACATTGGAACGACGACGGAGCAGAAATGTCTTGCACTATTTCATACAATCTGACACAGAGCAGCATAAAGCATTACACATATATTCCACCGGTAATGTCGCGAGAAATAACAACGTAAGATAATCCACGATGAGCACAACTTCTGCATTTTCACAGAGGCAGCCAAACAGTAACTATTATTATTGTTCAGGCTGTGACAGGCGTTCTAGTGGGGATAAACCAAGTGTCCTAACATACAATTGAGGAGATTTCCTAAACATGAATGCATTCCCGTTGCAAAATTAAATGCTCAACTCTTTCAAGGCATTTTGTAGGAAGGCCCCTTTTCCTTACAGAGCCTGAGATCACCGAAGTATCGTCTGCTATTAGCGGCGAGTACACCAATGCCTAACCCCTAACCCCATTGCCGCCCATATGCAGCCAGGCCTCCACGAAATAACGGCTGCATGCACCAACTTGCGGTTTTTCAGACGCCATAGGTGCGAAAGAAGTCTAGACAAGTTGCGAAATTCGCTACGGCTATCATTTTCTGTTTGAAATTTATACTGACACTGTCATGTGGAGAAAGGTTCGGTGATATTTAAGACGTGTATCACCGTTGTAATTTGGTGTAGTGCTGGTCGCAGTTACTCACATGTGGACACATTACGATTTCTTGTTGGCGCGCGCGCGCGCACTCGCATTCACACACCTTAACGGTGTGCGATGCACACTGATAACCGAAGCTTGTTAGAAGGACCACACTTGAGACACCCGTCCTTTCATTTGCTAGTCCATTTGACTCTAAGTGCACCACACGTATCACACAAGAGCTCATTCATCCCTGAGCAATGTTCGGTGGGGCAATTCATTTTGCGGTTTAGTTTGATAGGGATTGCTGAATAGATGTAACCCAAAAGTGAGAAAGCAGCGGTTTGAAGTTTTTCTAATACAGTCTTTGCTGTAGTGGTTTTCTGCGGCTCGGTGATTATCGGGAGTATTTACACAGTGGTTTGGTAGTGCAGCATGATGGGGCTTGGTGCTGCCTTCGCCTTGGCCGCACACCTGGATGCTTGCTTCGATATGTGAAGAAACTGAAAAAGTTTGGTGGTGACTATTTTAATTTGACACTTGATGTTGATTTGAGGACTCCCAACGTCGCAAAAGCAGAGAGCGTCACCGTCATTTGAAGTCAGCTGTGGGTCAGTGTTGGCACCCAAGCACATGCGGGCGCGTTAAAACAGCGTAAGCGATGAGGACGTCGATGTAATAAATCATATATCTTCTGCAATGTTTGGGGTGTTGCAATGGCGCCGCTCAGTGATTCTGCAAGCATTGCCGCTTTCAATGTTCGCTGCAGCTTTGACGCTAATTCTCCACATATTTTTGCGAGGACATTCGGGAGAGCACTCAGAGGGCTTATATCTACTGACTGCACTTACTGTTGTTGCAAGCTCCCTCACGATTATCAGGTGCGGCACCTACGTCCCATCGAGGTTCATTGCAAAACGTCCTAGCTGATCTCTGGCGCTGAATTTACATGATGTCTGCGAGACGTTTCAATAGCTTTCGTTCTCATCTATCAGCTTACTGCCTATTGGCATTGTACTGTAGACTCGAACGCCATGATGCGATAGTCTGAGCAAGCTGAAGCTACCTGCACATGCAGTACTAGCAGCCCCGAGCTTAAACCTAGCTGCGTTGAAGGTCTTCTTTCGTCGGAAGTAACGTCAATGCTACCTTTAGAACAGCGAGTTCAGTTTCTTAGAGTCACAAGAGCCTGTATATAACAAGTCCGGCCGCTCCCTGCGGAACTGTGCAAAGTTGATCTCCTCATTAATCTACATAATTGGTTGATACGATTATGGCGTCCTATTCGACACCAATTGCCGCCAATAATCTTGCTCACGGCGTAGCATAAGTGTCGTTGTATCCTGGACGTTTGCGACACCGTACTAGATCAAGTTGCGAAAGAGAATTCAAGAATACATTTTTTAATATCTTTCATTTTGTTTGTCACACGTTCATGCGGACCCATATACTGTAGTGGAATGTAGACAGAGCACACTTACTGATAGATTGTATGGCTGGTAGTAGAAAATGATCCCCTTTCATTCTGTTATTTAGGATAAAAGCATGCTACAAGAATTTCAACGAAGCCAGTGCCCAGCTGCACTTGTGGAGCGCGAGCCTGTCTGATTTTCTGTGCCAGGCACTAGGAGTGGGAGCGTTCACGAAAGAGGCCTCAGAAGAGCAGCGAAAACCATCACGCGGAAAAGCTTTAGCCCAGGGAGTGTGCGTGCACAAGCAACCTGGCAGCATGCGCAGAGGTATTTCTGGTAGTGCGATGGCAGATTCTCCAGAGAAGCTTGTATCAAGGACTCTAGACGCTGAAATGGACGCAGCGAATCACTCTGATGGCGGATTGTGTCTTACTCTGAACGGGACTCAGGGCCATAGTAATCTTGCATCACAGGCTGAGGAGCATGTTGCGCAAAAGGAAGTACAGGATGCAACAGGTTTTAGTCATGCATGCACTCCTCAAACCGGGCACGACCAAGGCCCGTGCAGCCTTGAAATGAATCATGCAGCCCAATCTGACATCTCAACAAAGCATGTGGAGCGTAGGTTTCACCAAAGTACATGGGAAGCAGCTAGCGTGTCCTTGCGGAAATTAGCTAGATACAAGCCTCCTGATGTCCCCGACCAGTACATTTCATCCGAAACTGAACGGTTCCACTCTTGTCACAGTGAATACAGCAGTACAATTGCAACTTCTAACGAGGCTGATGTCAGTTTTAGAAGCGGGGACGTATCCGCATTCATCGGGACACGACGAAAGCGTTTTGAGAACCAAGTTCTTCACTATTGCAGCCTTCTTCATGCGCTGGGATTGGTTTCTTTAGAACAAACACCAAGGACTTACACATTTACGGTACGTTCACATGTCTCGTTGTGTGTTGCGGTCTTATTTGGCATAATGGCACTCCGATGATGCTCAACTGGAGGACCCAAAGTTCGTCGTCTGTTCAAGAATCTCACTGAATTGATTCATAGCAGCATCAAGTATATGTTGTTGCAAAACCATCACGGCTCTTACGTCACAAAGCTCGTATGAGTGTATGTACTAGCCCTCCAGGAATTTTCGTGAATTTCAGCAGCGAAAACCAAATTTCTGTGACTATGTTGCATCTAGTAACTCTACATTCATCGCTGCTAGCTGTAGCCCTTCGTCCACGGCGGGCTACATGATTTAGGACTGCTGTAGAACAAAATCTAAAGTTCAAGTACAATCAAACGGATATTTTCGTCCATGGAAAGGCAGGAATGTTTCTGATACGCTTTCAGTACACATTTTTTCAATCTTCTTAATTTTGAAGTTGAGCGTGCTGAGTACGGAATGCCCCAAATTTGCTCTCGCGTTTTCGATTGACTAGCGTGAGAACGATGAATACAATCGTCAATGGTTCTTTGTCTTTTCTCGTTTTGATTGAGAACTTGGTCCAACGTACAGGATTCCGCTCAATCTGCCTGGCCTGATGCACCTGCAGAGGGCTCCAATCGTGGTGACAGCGTACGGATTTGGGGCGGATTTCAAAGCGAAGACAAGGCTCAGCGGGCATCTTTTCAGAATGAAGCCATCAGGTTGAAGTCGACCAGCAATCCGGACCTGCGGCATTTTCCCGGACCGGCTTACTCTCAAGAAGCTCAGTTAGCCTCGGAATCGCACAACTTCCGAACAGCCAACGTATCATCAACCCATGCGCCAACAGAAACAAGGAGTAAGTATCTATGCAGTGAAAATGATGCCTTTACGTTTCTAATCCTGCTGTTAGGGCTATAGTATGTAACAATCCGTGCGCGAATGCAGAGGGGCTTCGATTTGCGTACGAAGGAGAAGCTCCAGCACGCTCAAATTCGCCCAGTGTCTGGGAACAAACTCCTCATGTTTCTATACAGAAGAAACCTCGCCCTCCATCAACTCTGGGCGCGTCTACGGGGCTAAGGGAAGCGTTCACGCCGATGCGCATAGGCAAGGAGCCCAGTACGATACCAGGTAACCATCCCGTTTTTCTTGTAAATAACGATCAAACTGGTTGTGATTGTACATATCAGTTGCATTCTCTGGAAAATAAGTACTCGCCTGGCGAAGGTTCGAGCTCCCCTGAAGCTTCACTGTGATTCACCTGCTAATGAACGTACAACGGTTCAGTTTGAAAAAAATCGAGTACGCTGTTACTTGGTTTAGTCCAAGACATGTTTATTGCCGCAAACGTTGCTTTTTCAAGCAGGCACTTGTAGTCTCGGACGCCTCGTTTCACACGAACAACATTATACATCGCGCTCTCACAGGACACGGGCATGATTGTTCACAACAGAGCTATGTTTGCTCTGTCGATTTAGTATTACTGCAATAGCAATCCAGTGCTAGGATTGTTCCTTTTTGCACAGGTAGGCTACCTCGGAATCACAACCGGTGTCGTCTCACTGGTTCAGTTGTGTCTGATCATAAATTTTCTCAGCTTTTCTGTAGACATATTTTCATCGGTAACGATGGGAATGAGTACTGGTTCTCGTGTTCGTGTTCTCAAACACCTGTGTGTAGCGACGAGCTCGGCGTGATGTCACTTAGGGTCTGTCCATCGACCACCGTACAGCGGCGCGTCGAATCAAACGGAACAGCAGTGTCGTATAGCTCAACGTTCAGCAGATACAGTGGAAGAATGAAACGGCTCGACAGCAGATTCAGGCAACCATCGAGGAGCTATCCAATAGTATTGAACTAAATCTTACTTTGTCTCGTAAAGCTTCGCATGTACAAATGAGTTCGAATCGGTCATACAGCAATCCTTCGTGCTTACTTGATCCTCTCCTTGACCCGCTGTGTCTACTCAATACACAAGTATGGCGTAGAAGAGAGAGATCCAGAGAATTACTAAGTTTAACTGCCCAGGGTTGTGTACACAGTGCGTTACGCAGGCTCAGAGTTATTGCAGAAAATAGTTGGTA
>JAULKQ010018214.1:0-10171 GCA_032356285.1 Smithsoniella earleae | reverse complement strand
ATGGTAGGTAGTGATGGAGTTGAGGCGCGTGTAGTGGGGCTCGTGGCTGCTGGAGCAGCCCGCGTGGTGAAGCTGTACTGCCGTGATGTTGTACTGCCTTGACGTAGAAATACGCCACTATCCCTGCAACATTGTTTGTTACACAGGCAGAATTGTGAAACCTGATTTGTGTACAGGCCACTGGCACTGATTTGGCAAGCGTAAAACGTCGATAGGTTTTCCCACACAAAGTTTTTCTACTTTCGTGAGGTATCTATCTGTATTATGGCCTGTATAGGGTTCGAATTCATCCATTTCTCGAATTAGATCTGGATTTTCGGCAACTCTTTGCTGATGCAATTGGTCTGTCAAACACCAGTTATTGCTTTGGGCATTCGAGTTGAAATTACTTGTTAGGATAAACGCAAAGGTTAATAAATTGGATAATAAATATCTTTTCATTGATTTATAATTAATGTATTGGCTTATTGTACTGATTATTAGGTATCATCAATATCTTGAACTTTAAAAATAATACATAAAAATTTATTTAAAGTCATGAAAATAAAAAAGGGACCCATAAGGTCCCCTTTGATACACTATTTGATTTTAAAGAATTACTGAATTATCACCCTTTTTGTAATCCAATCATTTCCTAAATTCATTTTTATGACATAAATACCGGGTTCCAATTTATTGGATTTGGTATTTATTCTCAGGCTATTCCATCCTTTTTGAATTGAATCTGACAATTTTATGTCAACGGACTCTCCAATTAAATTGACTATTTCAATCTTAACTTCTTCAGTACCATTATGGTTGAATTCCAAAGTGA
Source organism: Smithsoniella earleae (assembly GCA_032356285.1). Taxonomy (NCBI): domain Eukaryota; kingdom Viridiplantae; phylum Chlorophyta; class Ulvophyceae; genus Smithsoniella; species Smithsoniella earleae. The sequence goes on along the minus strand of JAULKQ010018214.1, from coordinate 9,357 downwards.
ATTCACCATTGTTAGGATTTGGATAAAGATTAAGATTACCAAATATGTCTGTTTTCAATCCTGTAGTCAAAGGAACAGGTTGGTCTGAATCTGAAATATGAATATCATCTAGCCATAAGTTATTTCCGCCATTTGCATTAAATCTGAACATGAATTGTATATTATCCATTCCTGCATAATTAGAAATATCATAACTAACAAAGCTCCATTCGCTTGTATCAGTTGGATTAAATGCAGAACTACTGGCAGATGAAGTATTTATGATATTTGAATTCCAGGCCTTAATAAAATTAAATGACTGTCCACAATCATCACTCACCCATAGTAAAATGCTTTCTAACTCGGTAGCTCTTTGAATATGAGCCACTTGAAAGTTTAAAAATGCACTTCCGGGCTGCAACTGTGTCAAATCTGCTATAGGGGTTATTAAGTCAAATTCACCGCTATTATTAAATGCAAAATTATTAAGATAAATGCTTGATGGCGGAGAATAAAAACTGTTGCTTGATCGCTGGAATTGGAATAGGCTTCCTGATGGTTTTTCCCTTGTCCATATCAGGCTTGCATCAGAATTACTTGGCCACAAGGGATCATCAAATTTCTCCAAATAAGGTCCTATGTATGTACCAGAGCCAGGGATTATTTCAATTAAATTTGATCTTAAGTTAACCGGCGATGAAGCTGAAGGAATATCAATAGAAAGACTAACATCATGAGTTCCCGGTACTAAATATGTTACTGAAGGGTTTTTTAAATTTGATGTCGAAGGTGTTCCTCCCGGAAATGTCCAATTATAAGTCCAGGTATTTTCATCAGCTAATGCATGGAAGGATTTGTCGGTATAATTAATCACACCACCTTCACATTCTTTATTTTTATTGGCCTGAAAAACGACAGTTACCGGACAAGCGGGTGTGCCTTGATAAGTTGCATCATCGGTACCGGTCGCTAAAAGGTTGGATGGAGATACAAGGGTTGATCTTACCCATGAGAATCCTCCGTTAATGGCTGCATCCATTCTTGCCACTTGTCCAACTGTGAACATACTTGGGCAATTTGAGTAGTCCATATAGTTTTGAACATTGTCAAGACTTGAACAAGACACTCTGGATAGATTACAACCACTTGCATTTCCTATAGTATTAGGAGTGTCATTAACATTATCATCATCATTACAGTTTGAAGGCAATCCAGGATTATTGGTTTGTCCCCAGGTATGATAAAGATTGAAATAATGACCGGTTTCATGCGTCAGTGTTCTCGAGCTACCCACTCCGAATTGCGTATATAAAACCACAATTCCGTCAAAACCCTGAGGGACATTTTGCGATGCTAGATAGGCATAACCACCGGCACCACTAGCAATTGATTTTACAATCCAAACATTCAAATATTTGTCTTTATCCCAAGCATTTGGTTTTGGAACGTTGCAAGAGCCTCCTGGGCAACCACCGTGATTTGTAAAGGTTGGATCGTAAATTCTGTCAATACCATTCGTACAATTGCCATTTGGATCCTTTGTGGCCAATCTAAATTCCATGTCCATATCTCCGATAATAGGTTGAAATGAAGATGCAATAGATGAAGTATCTGAATTTAATTTTTGGAAATCCCTGTTCAATTCATCAAGTGCAGCAATAATTTGCGCATTGGATATATTTTCAGGTCCATTTTCATGAACTACATGAAAAACAATAGGAACAACAAAAGTCGTTTGACTTTTTCTTTGGGGATTTTTAGATAGATAATGTGCTATATCTGCTTCAGCTTTTTGCATGTTCTGGGCCATTTCCGGATAAAGTTTTATCATATCTTCGCGCGCTTGATCTGCACCACATTTAATGCTGTGTACATGTTGGGCAAATGATCCTGAGATAAAGATTACACTTAGCAATAGTATAAGACTTAGATATTTCATTTGTAAAAATTTAATCATTTGATATTTATTATGGAATAGAATATTAATTATTGTTAAAATCAATTAAGCAGGCCCAAAGTTCCCGCTTTTTATTTTGGTCAGAGATAAGTTCTTTTAGGGAATATGTTTTTAGTACTTTGGAATTCTCGATATTAGACCATGAATTTAAAGGCAGATTATTTTCACCTTTATGTTCCTGAGCCGCAAAAATAAAAATATATGAGTATTCAAAATTGTGGTTCTCCCAAGCTGATTTTGAATAGGCCCATGCGAAATCATTTTTACCAATCTTTATTGAGTTCATTATATTTTCAGCTAATACCAACTCTTCGTCATGGGGATGAGAAAAATCATCATTGATGAAAAGGCATAGAATAACACTATCTCTTTTTCCGTGAATGTCTAATTTTTTGTTTAATGAACCCGATTTAGTTTCAGGAATTTTGTAAATGCCTTCATCAAATAAAATTGATGCAATTTTTGAATTTATCATTATTCAATAATGAGTTTAGTGCGTGCCCCTTTACTGATTAATGGTTTAAGCAAATACATACCAGCTGGCAAATGACTTAAATCGATATTCGTTCGTGTTTGCTTGGGATCTAATTCAAAATCGGCAACTATTTTTCCAAGATTATTTACTACTACAAATTGTGTTCCCTCATCCTTGAAGAAATTTCTCGCTTCTATTGAGAAAAAACCGCTTGATGGATTTGGGAAAATATTAAATTCCTGATTTTCAATTGAATTACTTATTTGAGTTAAGGGTGACTGCGAGATTTCAAAATCATCGATGTAGATATTATTTCCACCCAAAGATTTAAATTCCAGTTGAAATTTTAAATTATCCTGACCTGCAAGGTTAGAAATGTCCAATGAATAAGGCGCCCATTCATTAGAGCTAAGAGGAACAAACTCAGAATTACTGATTTTTGACCGACTGTATAAATAAATGCTCAATTCTGATTTTAAAAGACTCCATGTAGCGCCGCAATCATTGCTGTAAGAAATATTTAAAAGTTCAACTTCATTGTTTCTTTGCGCATAGGCAATCCAAAAATTGAGATAAGCATTGCTTATTTGTGTTAAATCGGCAACTGGTGTTATCAATGAATTTTTTTCACCATTTCCCGAATTATTAAAATTTCTGATTTGCAGACTTGCAGGAGCACTAAAAAATGCATTGGTATTTCTTTCCCATGTAAATGCAGAATTATTTTTGTTATTAATATCCCAGGATAGACTTTGATCGTTTTGATAAAGGGGAAAACCCGTTTCTGTAAAAAATACTTTTCTAGGAGCAATAAAATTTCCCGAGCCATTTAAAACGTCGATATAATTGCTTTTGGTTAGTATAGCAGATGATCCGTTGTTATTACTAACAGTAAGGCTCACATCGTATTGACCGGCCTGATTATAAGTTACAACAGGTTTTTCAAGATTTGAACTTGAAGGTGAACCACCCGGAAAAGACCAATTGTAGCTCCATGTTGAATCTTTAATGGAATTAAACGAAAAATCTTCAAATTGAAATGAGCCATTAACACAATTGATTTTTTTATCCGCAGAAAACTGGGCAACTGGTGCGCAATTTGGTGCTGTAAAAAAATAAGCATCATCTGTTCCTGTATTAATCAGGTTTTGGGTTGATGTTAAATTTATCAAATTATTTATGCTTGTTAATGCACTTGTCATTCTTGACACCTGACCCTGGCTAAACATGTTTTGACAATCGTCATATGACATATAGTTTTCAATTTGATTTTTCACATCTGTCGTAAAAGGAGAGGGGCCCTGGGAGTCATTAGTACAGGAATTTAAATTTAAATTACACCCCTGAGTTGGAGATGAAGCAGGGGGTGTATCGCATACAAAATCTCCGGAACTGCTACAATCATTTCCGCAAGACCCATTAAAAGTATGCGCTAAATTCAGCGCATGTCCAACTTCATGTGTTGGTGTCCTTCCCTGATATATTATATTACCAATTCTTCCCCAGGCATCATTGCGATTCACTAGTCCATATAATGGATTATTTCCGTTGCTTGGATAATAAGCATATCCTAAAATTACTCCTCCGCCTCCGGTAAAGTTTTCAATATCATTGACAATCCAAATATTGAAATATTTTGTATTGTCCCAGCTGCTGATTAAAGCATCTTGCCCACCAAAATTGTTGGTTTTAGAATCATTTACTCTAACAATACCATTTGTGCAATTGCCATTTAGGTCTTTTTTGGCCAGTCTAAATTCTATATCGAGAGAACCGGCATAGGATTTAAATAAAGCCCTCGTATCGGAGGTATCAGCATTTTCGCGTTTAAAATCCTCATTTATTTGATTGATTCCATCCAGAACCTGAGCATCGCTTATGTTTCCATTGCCGTTAAAGTGAATCACATGGACAACTGTTGGTATAATAAAGGCAGTTTTGGTTTTTGTTCCAATTTGAAGTTTTGCTAATTCATTGAAATTGGACAATTCTCTTAAATAGTCCGATTTTTTTTCCGGACTGCTTAAAAAGAACTTATCCATGGCCTGATCCGTAGCGCAAGGGATTGTTTTAACTGACTGACCTAGTGCAAATTGACTTATTAGAATCAGTGTAATTGTGATTGAGTTATAGACTCTTTTCATCGTATTAATTTAATGTACAATTATAAGAAATTTAGATCTACCAGCCTTCTTTCCCCTTTAATGGAACAAATACGAACATGCCGTGATCTTCCTCCCTAAATTTTACTTCTGTTTCTCTAACAACGCGAAGCATGGTTTGGGTTTGATGCTGACCCACAGGGATAATTAATTTACCTCCGATTTTCAATTGTTTTTTTAATGATTCAGGAATTTTAGGGGCACCTGCCGTTACGATAATACCATCGAATGGGGCCTTTTTGGTTAACCCAATTGTGCCATCACCAAAATAACAGTTGACTTTATAACCTAGACTGGAAATAATTTTTTTTGAACGTTCGTATAATCCTGACACTGATTCTATGGTGTATAGATCCACACCCATTTCGGCTAATACACAAGCCTGATAACCAGATCCGGTTCCAATTTCCAATACTTTATCGCCCTTTTTAACTTCAAGTAATTCAGTTTGTCTTGCTACGGTATACGGTTGTGAAATAGTTTGTTCATAACCTATTGGAAAGGCCTTGTCTTCATAAGCGTGGTGCAAAAGGGCATTGTCGAAATAAATATGTCTTGGAACTTTTGAAATAGCATCCAATACATTTTCATCTTTTATACCTTTGCTCTGAATTGTCTTAACTAATCTTTTTCTTAATCCTTTATGTTTGTAATCATCCTTAAATACCATCAGAAATAATAGCTTTCTCCGTTAATAATTAATAGCTACTTTTAAAACTTAAGCCTATCAATGTTTAAAACTACATTAAAATTATTTTTCCTTAGCTTAATTCTTACTGCTTGTGATGTAATAAATCCATCTGAAGAAATACCCAGCTATTTAAAGATTGCAAAATTTGAAGTTGAGGGCATTAATGATTTGCCACCTTCGGCCAATGTTCAGGATGTATGGGTAACAGTTGATAATATTTTTATTGGTGTTTATTCCTTTAACGACGAAAGCATAACAATTCCTGTTTTAAGTGCAGGATCAAGTGTAGTTACATTAAGACCGGGAATAGTCAAGGATGCGGGATTCAACAGTATACATGAAATATATCCTTATTATAATGGATATACAGAACAATTAATATTAGAAAATGGCAAAATCACAGAGGTCACTCCAAAAACTTCTTATACCGATGATGCTTTTTTTGTTCAGGAAGTAACGGATGATTTTGAAACCGGTCTGACCCGAAAGTATAGATCCTGTCTTGGTTGTCCTACTACCTTACAGGTTATTAATAAAGATTCTACCAACAGCGATTTATTTATAGATATCAATGGAACAGCACTTGGCCTTGTCGAAATAAGTGCCGGCTCAACTGATAGCATTAGTTTTACCAGCGCCGAGCAATTTGGGATTCCATTAAATGCCAGCCAGGTTTGGATGGAATTCGATTATAAATCCAATATTATTTTCACTACAGGACTTGAAATAAATAATCAGTTTTATTTTAGAATTACTCCCTTTTTAACTGCCAGCCCCGATGGATGGACGAAAGTTTATTTTGCATTAATAGATGATTTTTCCATTGCGCCGGGACAAGCCTTTAACCTCGTGTTTAGTAGCCCTCCCTCAGACGGTTCTGAGGATTATTACCTGGCCATTGACAATATACGATTGATTGTACCGGAAATTTGAAACGAAGAATCAATACTGTCCTTTTTGTAATTGCAGATTATTTTATCTCTGTAATAGCCTATGCTGTTTTTTATCAGTTTAGGAAATACATTCTCGATGAAGAGATTATCGGGTTAACACCGAAATTTGTATATGCTTCACTTACGGTGGGCTTCTTTTGGATTTTAATTTACTGGTCCTGGGGTTTTTATGATAGAGTACATCGAAGGTCGCGTTTAAAAGATACCTTTTCTCTTGTGGTATCTACTTTCTTCGGGGTCATAGTCCTTTTTTTTATCATTTTACTTGATGATGTTGGTGTTACAAAATACACCCAATATTACCTCACATTTTCAGCCCTATTTGGGATTCAACTGATCGCTATTCTGGTTGAAAAGTTAATTCTCATGACCTGGTTAAAAAATCAAATGATAAAAGGGAAAATTCAATTCAATTCAATCATTATTGGCACAGGAGACGTAGCTGAGGAATTACTCTCAGAACTTTTGAAATTTCACCGATATCTTGGATTAAATATAATTGGGGTACTTTATCCGGATAATTCTAAGTTTAATCCTGAACTCAATTTGCGAGATTTTGGTAATCTTGACAATCTGGAAAAAGTAATTCGAAGAACAAATACTGAAGAGGTAATAATTGCACTTAATTCAGAAAACTACCCCAGACTAAGTGAAATCTTAGACCGCCTTGCCGGTATCGACGTAAAGATTTCAGTTACGCCCGATATCTACCAAATTCTATTGGGATCTGTAAAGGTGAGTCATTTTTTCGGAACACCACTTATCGAAATCCGACAGGAATTATTGCCGGGCTGGCAGAAGTTAATAAAACGCTTTGGAGATTTTACGATCTCATTACTGGTATTAATTATTGGTTCACCTTTGATTATGATATTTGGAATTATCACTAAAACAACCTCCAAAGGCCCGGTGTTCTTTAAACAGGAAAGAATCGGTTATAAAGGCAGAAAATTTAAAATTTTAAAATTTCGATCGATGTATGTGGATTCTGAAAAAAACGGTCCGGCATTAAGTTCCAAAAACGACCCGAGAATTACCCCCTGGGGAAGATTCATGAGAAAAACACGAATTGATGAAATACCTCAATTTATAAATGTATTGAAGGGTGAAATGTCAATAGTTGGCCCAAGACCGGAAAGACAATATTTTATTGATAAAATAATCGAGCGCGCACCTCATTACCGACATTTACATAAAGTAAAACCTGGTATAACCTCATTGGGCCAGATTAAAGTTGGATATGCAGAAAATATAGATCAAATGATAAAGCGTTTGAAATATGATATAATTTACATGGAAAACATGTCTATAGCATTAGATCTTAGAATATTATTTTTTACAATTTTCATCATTTTACAAGGGAGAGGGAAATAATGTTTACCGGTATAATAGAAAATCTTGGCGAAATTAAATCCATTAAAAAAGATGGCACTAATATTCACTTCGGGATAGACGCACCTTTCAAAAATGAGTTAAAAGTCGATCAGAGCATTGCTCATGATGGTGTTTGTCTTACCGTTACAGAAGTTGATGATAGTCTATACAGTGTTACGGCCATAGAAGAAACCCTAAACCGGACAGCATTAAATACCTGGGAAAAGGGGAGTGTCATTAATTTGGAAAGGTGCATGCCCGCCAATGGGAGATTCGATGGCCACATTGTACAGGGACATGTTGATCAAATTGGCATTGTAGAAAAAATTGAAACCCTTGAAGGGAGCTGGAAATATTATATTTCATACGATGATAAATCGGGAAACATTACTGTAGAGAAAGGATCAATTTGTGTTAATGGTGTGAGTTTGACTGTGGTAGATTCAGAAAATGGAATGTTTAGTGTAGCAATTATTCCCTTTACTTATGAGCACACAAATTTTAAACATTTTGAAAATGGCACGCCGGTAAACCTTGAATTTGACATATTGGGAAAATATATACAAAAAGTATTGGCAGGGCGTGCTTGATTATAAAGTAGGTATTATACTTTATTGAATTCAAAGTTTAAATGATATTGGCAAAGTCATTTTTACTTTAACGTTTTCGCCATCTTTTTTCCCGGGTTTCCATTTAGGCATCATTTTGACTACTCTCAGGGCTTCTTGATCCAACATTGGATCGACTCCTTTTTCAACCATAGTATTGCTAATACTACCATCGATTTCAACTACGAAACTGACAAATACTTTTCCCTCTATTCCATTTTCCTTGGCATCAGAGGGGTATTTAATGTTATTTGACAAATAAGCAATCAATTGCTCCATACCGCCAATATATGATGGCTTTTCTTCTGCATCCAGGACAATTTCATTATTCTCAGAACCCGTTTTTTCATCAACTTCATTGACTGTTTGGTCGCATGAAATAGCAATAAAGAGTACCATCAATAATGGTATAAATGACAATAGATTGAGTAGGATAGGCGATTTTTTTAAATTCTTAATGGCCCGAATTCTTTTAAGGGATGAGACACTCGCGAAGGTATTTATCCATTGATATTTCATATTATTAATTGTTTGGTTAGCTAATAGATTTAAGTATTTTTTTTCAGGGTATTTTTTTATTACTTCATTATCGGCAATGCACTCATGGAGAAAAGACATTTCCTTATAAGCCAGATGCGTAATTGGATTAAACCAAAACACAATTCTGAAAAAGGAGATAAATATTAGATCCAGACTATGCCATTGCCTTATGTGGACCATTTCATGAGAAAGGATCATTTGATTGCTCTGTTCATCGAGCCCCATTTCATTATTCCAGTACAAAGTTCTGAGAAATGAAAAAGTAGGCATGGTGTTATTTTTTATCAATTTATATCCCATATAATATTCTATTTTAGAATTAAGGCGAATTCTTATGATCCTTAAAACTCCATTAAATCCATTTAAAAGATTTATTAATAATCCTAATGAATAAAGAATGATTGCCTCAAATCAACACCTTTTGTGAAATCTAAATATGTCTATTTAAAATAATCTAGAGCATATGTCGGGAGAGAATGTTTGTTATTTGGGAAAGAATGAAGACCGGGATTCGTTTGTATGATTTTCCAACTATGTACTTTTTTGAAGTACATTTGTATTTAATTTATAAAAATCAAGGTAATTGCACCGTGTATGACTATTGGTGATCTCTCGAAC
>JAULKQ010018203.1:0-10172 GCA_032356285.1 Smithsoniella earleae | reverse complement strand
TCCATGTGAGAGCAAGGTTTTGGGTAGTCTTCATGTAACGCGCAGTCGTCTTCAGAAGTTCAAAGTGTTTTTTAGACGGTTTGTTCGCAAATCTTGAGAGCGCGCTTGCGGTATGCATAATATCAGAACGAAGACTGCATCCAATGTACATAAGAGTCATTAGAGCTGAGTTAAATTGGAAAGGTTCAGCAAGCTCATTTCCAGGTGAACAGGGAGATAAAGACTCCCCTGGATTGAGTGGAGTATATGTCGCACGGCTGTTGTCCATCCCCAGTCGTTCTATGAACCGCGTTATGTGCTTACTTGAGTGGAGCTGGACGGTCTTAGTATCGTAATTGATACGGAATTCTTGGCCTAGCGCATGTGTCAGGGCCATGGAATCGTGGCTATTGAATCTTTGTTGCAACTGGCGGATGATGCGTATGGTTTCCGGGCCGGAGACAATGACGTCATCCACATGTAAGTATAACCATGTTACGCCGGCCTCATTTGCACAAATGAACATAGATTTGTCCGATGAACTTGTTTGAAACCCAAGCGATATCAGATACTTCGACACGGTAAGATACCAACAGCGGGCAGCTTGCTTTAGCCCGTATAATGGTTTTCGGAGGACCAGCACCTGATCTGGGCCAGCGAGATGGTAACCTTCAGGGTTTTCGATATAGATGTCGTCCCCTCCATCGAGTTCACCTTGGAGAAACGCAGTCTTTATGTCTAGCTGGCGTATTTCTTGGTTGTGAGCGACGGAGTATGCGATGAGCATGTAAAGAACGAAAAGACGAGGGGTAGGCGAGTAAGTTGAGTCGTAGTGTAACCCGGGAATTTGTTGAAATCCTTTACCGACGAAACGAGCTTTATATCGAGCTGAGTTTCCATCTGGTTGCTGTTTAATATGATAAACCCATTTCCCTTGAATCGTTTTGATATGTGACAATCGAGGAACAATAGCAAATGTGCCTGTAGACAACAATGAGTTAATTTCTTCCTGTTCTGCCTGGATCCACGCCTTTGCATCTGTTCTGTTGAGAGCATCCTGTCGAGATATAGGAGAAGTTGTCAAAGACGAGGAAAGGAAGTCGTCCCTGGAAGTCGCGCTGTCGACGTTGCTGGTATGCATGAGGTCCACTATGTCGGCTAACTGCGATTCAATGGTGGAACATTCGACTGGATGCAGTGATCTGAGCTTTGAGGTGGTGTCAATGAAATGGACCGCTCTTGACGTGACCAATTTACCGTTAGCAAGACGAATAATATAGTTGCCGCTAGAAATACCTTCGTAACCCATTAGGCGGCCAGAGGTCGATCTAGCGGCCAGTTTTGAAACAGATCCCGGTTGCAAATCCATTACGTAACATAAGGAGCCGATTGGGCGCATATGATTCAAGGATGGGGCGGCGCGATTGAATAGCCGTTCGTACGGAATAAAGGTATTCCCTTTGAATGTCGTTGGGAGTACATTCCGAAGAGCACATGCGGCAGTGATAACAAGCGGCCATTCCGAGATAGGAAGGTTGGAATCCAGTAGAATAGCCCGTGTAGTTTCGAGAAGACTCCGATTGAGGCGTTCGGCATCGCCATTACACTGAGGCATGTACGCGGGAGACAGCTCATGTTGAATCCCATTTGCATGGCAGAAGGTAGATAAATCTTTGTTCAGATATTCTGTGCCACGGTCAGACCTAAGCGTTTTAAGCTTGTTGCCAGATTGTCGTTGGATCCACAAGAGCATCTGAGTGAGCTTTGATCTCGCGTCAGATTTCCGCGATATGCATGCGATAAGCGAGAAGCGCGAGAAATCATCTAAACATGTCACAACGTATTTTGCAGCATTGTAGCCCTGGAGGGGCAGTTCCATTACGTCAGTGTGAGCTAGCTCCGCGGCGTATGAAGCCTGATGTGGAGAGGGTGGATGAGAAGGAGCATTCTGTTTAGCTCGAACACAAATTTCGCAAGAGATAACGGGAGGAATACGCAGATCGGAGGGTAAGAGATTGCGCCGTTGTAGTAATTGCATACGGCGGCCAGAGGGATGGCCAAGGGATCGATGCCAGAGCATCGTTGCGTGATCAGGTTCCGAATTGCTCGAGATGTGTAGTTGGCAGCCAGATGTAGTCGGCGGCGCCGGCATAAATTTGGATGTAGGGGTAGGAGACGAGAAATCGCGAGTATGCAAGTAGAAAAGGTTGTTGCGCACTTGAAGATAAGCCAAAACTGTACCCGTCTTGGAATCGGCTAGGTGGGGTGAACCAGTGATCATATTACTATTAAAATGAATACCGTAACGGCTGGCTTGTGCGACAGAGAATAAGTTTGCTGTCAGGCCGGGCACATATAGGATCGTTGTGAACACGCTTGAATAACAGTGCGGCGTAGCCAGGTTGGGACGAAATTGAAGTTCCCCTTGGCCCTGAACATGTAAATGATGCCCATCGGCTGTGCGGAGGGAACTTACGTCCGATTGTTGGATGTTACGAAGCAGATCACGGTTGCCTGTGGCAGACATTCCTGCGCCTGAGTCGATCAGCCATTCTTGTGGATGTGTGGCGGCGCCAGTAGATAGGAGATCGAATGTATGGCAAGCTTGGACGACGGGAGAAGGTGAGACATGGGCCAGATAACATGGCATGAATGCACCTGAATTATCGTTCGGAAAATCTCGAGCATGGAAAGAGGTTTGTGGATCGTGGGATGGATTTCGGTTGGCGTTGTTGTAGTCCCAGCCGTGCGTGTCGGTACTAGAATGTACATTTGCCGTCGCTGCATGCGCTGCGGTGTAATACGCACTGCTGCGGCATTGTGGAGATGGGCAATTGAACTTTGTGTGACCATTGCGCCGGCAGTATGTACAATAGAGCGCATCAGGTCGGTATTGATACTGTCGTGGCGGCGCCGGGCCACGTGAAGACGAACTATGGCGGAATCCGGGGGATGTGGGATGTGGATTGTTTGCACCATATCCAGTTGGTTGTTGAGGTGATAAGGTTGAATTTATATGATGTTGCGAGCGCTGTGGCCGATTGTTAAAGAAACGGCCCCCACGACCACGAGAAGGGCCCCTATGCGGAATTTTCCTGGGGATACGAGAGAGTTGATAACCAAATGTGTGGCGAGGGTTGGTGTCAGGGATGTTTGATGAGGGTGCCTGATCATCGGTGGGCGGGTCTTGCGCGAGAATATGTCTTATTGTGTTCAATGTTATATCCTCGTTACTATTCCAGATGCTTCGAAGCGTGGATTTAGCTGAGCAGAATGGAAGGCCGCGAATTACGACATGACAGATCATTTTCTCGTTGATGGTTCCACCGAGGACGGTCATTTCATGCAGGATTCGATCCGCACGATCGACATACTGTTGCGGTAACTCATCTTGCATGGTAAATGAGTGAAGAGAGCCCTGTAGTGCAATCATTCTTTGTTCTGGTGAAAGGTAACATCTTGCACGGAGCTTATAAATAACGTCAAAGCAAGTGGCAATATTGAGCAGGACGTCCTTGAGTTGGTCGTCAATCGTAGTAAGAAGATTTCCGCAAATCCAAAAGTCGATTTCGTCTCCGATAGATTCCATTAGATATTGTGAGTAGTTTCGGCCTGTATGGGATGTGTGCGGGAGAAGTAGACGGAAGAGCATGGAGTGCCAAGATTGAAATCGTTGATAGTTGGAGTAGTCATCCCTAGTCAATTTCAAGGGAGTAATACTCTTGAATGCAATCTTGGGATAAAGATTCATCGTGTAACTTGGCTGGAACGAGAGTCGTTAGTTGTCAGCGTGAAGGTGAAGTATGTCAATAGGGTCGAAAAGCGCCAAGCAGAAGTAAGCGAGATGATTGGCCTGTAATCCAGATGGTCAAAAGAAAAGAATCCGTCTGTATTTTAAATGCAGTCATAGCTCCTCTTGAGCCTCAATCGAGTCATAGATGGTGACGCGGATGTGAGATGTCTGTTGAGTAAGTTGAGTAGGATGCCATCATTGGGCTGTGCTGCAATTGCACGAAGCAGCAATAGACACAAAAAATATTCCCAAGATTGAATGATTTTAATGCGCTGGAGTGCACGCTGTGGACGTCGGATGTATCCCCTTAAAACCGGAAATTTGTCACGAGATCTCATGAGGGGCAGTGGAAGGATGATGGGCCCGTAACCCATTTAGTTCTTACAGTATTATGATCAGTGAACAGATTGCGTATATATCATTCAATATTGAAGTCTATACATTGTATTCATCACACTACGATGTATTCCCTTTTCCATGTACATGCATTATAATGTGTAATGCATTAGACCAACATTCCAACAGGGCTACTTACCTTGAGATATCATGATGCACTCACTTCCTTTCGCTAGCTATGACTTGCCATGTTGTTGCTTTGGAACAAGCATGTTTCAGCGTCGTAATCACTGTCAGAGGTAGTCGCATGCTTACATTGGCACGCCGTACATCACTGATTATATCTGCATCCTGACCGATTTGTGATCAACATCATCATTCCATCGACAAGGGCGCGGAAGTGTCATTCACACAACCGCCTCAGGGAAAGGAGCACCCTAAGCACTAGCACGGGAGTTATGGAAGAACTGGAAATTCAGGCCGTCGATATTTGTCATGAAAATCATATCCACGCAACAAATCTCATGCGTGGTAAGAGCAGCTAGGCCTGGCCAGGCGACAAAGCCTCCAATCAGTTCGAATTGTATTGAAAAATTTCTAACCTCCCTTGTCTCGAAATTTTCAAACCTTTCCAAGAAGTTGAATATTCACAGTCGCAGCATGCTTGTTACACATCTGTCGCAGTGACTATGATTTCAAAAAGCCATAGATTCCTGCGTCGTGGGTGTAAGCTTTGTGTAGTAAGGTTGATGCTTACTCTCAGTCTTACCTCAATTAGAGTCTAACGATGCCGAATGGAACATCGTGGTAGCTCCGGCCCGGGGCACTCACACAGTAGTTTTGCTAAAAGATCAACGAAAAGATTATCTGACCCACGCGATTTTTAAACCCACCTTGACATGTCAAGAAACGAAACAAGCCAAATTACGACGATCCGAGTCGACATTGCGACCTTCCAAGTCTTCTGTCTACGAAGATGTGCAATCCTGGCGAAATCAAGTCAAAGTTGGAAGGACAAGTTTCATTTCTTTCTTGCATGACAAGGTTTTAACCTGCCTTTTGTGGGCAATTTGACGAAATTGCTTCGTTTTGGGTGGACGTCGTCGGTCTAGGAACAGTATCTTGAGACCGAGGTACCTGCAAGCACACCCGTCGACACGATTGGCCGCATGCACTGCTGCAGCATCAATTTGGTCCAATGGGCACTCAGCCTTTTTCCAATGTTGAAATAGATTTATGTGTGCGAAATGAAAGACACTTTTTAGTGCATGTCTCGCACCGTGCCCTGTACTTGTGCGGGTCAACTGCTGACGTTCGCGAAACGTTAGTAAGAACGTTCGTCATCCATCACTTTGATGCAATCAGCATAGTAACATCGAGTCGGAATGGCCGGGAAGGTAACCGTGCACTTCGTTCTGTTTGCGGCTGCCTTGACAGCGTTCTATGTCCCCCATCCCTCCAGCGCTCAAGGTACATCATCCACAACAACGCTTGTACATTGAATGTCTGGATCCTGCTGTCAACATATATATCATCATTAATCATCAGTTTAAACGTCCAGCGCATGATCAGTTTCTCTGGAATGGAGGAATACATCCCAGTGTCGCTGGTGGACAAGTATCTTCTCAACTACGCATGGAGTTACGAACGAACCCTTATCAGGATATTGTCACAGATTCTTAGATTTGATATCCGGCAACCTTGACGTTTTAAATCTTGCATCTCACTAGGTAGTTTCTGTACATGGCTGTCCCCCTCTTCTTCCTGGCCTCCTTTCGGCACCATAGTCGATATAATGATGACTGCCGGCGTACAGTGTTGTTGGAAGGCACGTGAGTGTAGAGCGCACTACGAGTTGACTGAGAGCTACCTCGGAGTATCGAACCGGCGAGTTGATATTCAGATGTTTCAACTTGTGTGTAGTGCTTTGCAAAGTGGACAGCGCCTCTTGCGTGGTAGACATAGCTAGCTGCAGTGGCTGCGGAGAATCTCCAGCTGATGTCCAAGCTTACTCTGACAACTGCAAGACGTATCCAGTGCCTGTGTGCAATGGCGCGTCTGCGGAACAAGAGTTTGTTCCAACGATACCACCTCCAGTCCCCACGCCACCCGCGCCTCCCCCCTTATCGCCGAAGAACACTTTAACCGTGTTGGTTCCGAGGGACAGAGGACCCAAAAAGCCGCCCAAGCCGTCGTCCAAAAGTACATTAAAAAAGTCCTCGAAGAAGAAATCTACGAAGGCGCCCAAGAAGAAGTCCAACAAGAAAAAGAGGTCAAAGAAGAGAAGGAAGAACTTGAAAAAGTTCAAAAAGTCGTCAAGGAAGCGCCGCTTGAGGCGCCGTCGTAATGGGCGCTCGCTGGCGTGAGCGATAATAGGGGTGTCAAGCTCCTTCTTCATCACCCTGAGAATCTTTGTGTAACCAGGCGAACATTACAGGTCAGAAGGGCTGGATCGACATCAGCTGTGTTGTAAGAGTGAATGATCAGTAATAATTTGACAGCGTAGGTTTCCTATGCAAAAAATCTGTGCAAGCCCCGGGGACTGTGCAAGCCCTGAAACGAACTTTACACCCTAGTAATCTCCTTCATCATGATCACCCACCAAATGGAAACGTCTAGCAGATCAACCTGGACTGTATATGTAATCCAGTCCTTGCCTGTGGCCACACACTCTCGGTCTATACGTACTTATATTCACTTTGGAGCTCCCAAATCAAGTTGTTGGATAGCTTTCATAGTCAACTGTGGTTTCGTGTACAGTCTGCTCAGGGCCTTGGTGTCATTAGATGCCGTCTAGTCGCTTGTGCGCAAAGATTCAAAGGAATCTTTCAGATCCTCGGACTAATTCACGCTTGCTTTGTTAGAAACAACCCCACACCCTAACATGGATACGCACAAGCAAAGCATGATACTGAGTACTGGAGACACAATCTGTGCGCGGTTTCAAGTTGTGACTACCTTGTAGTTGGATAATCAACTCTACATTCAACTGCATCGCAAATTCTGAGTATCTGTCATCCTGACGGTTTACAATAATCAAAGATTTGTGTGGGTGGGTGAGCTCAACTCTTAGCCTTACTTCAGTTAGTAGTCACTGACCCGGTTGCTGACCCCACGCAACCCATAGCCCAGGGCAATCAGTATCCAAGAAGGACACCTTGTTCAAATTTCAAGCTGTCTCAAGCACTGGTCTTGATACGCCTGATTGTTATCTAAGGGATCACAGCAACACACTCCCTCGTGGATGTGGACCACCCATCAATGCACACAAGTCGAAATCATTCATGAAACTCTGGTGCACACCATGACCTTGTACACCCAGTCCAGTGTCAATGTGGAGTTAAACTGGTTCAAAATCTATCTGACAGATGTGAGCTACACATCACTGCGTGACAATTTACCCATCGATTGTTTCGACATAATTGAAGTCATACTTTCCCACTTCTGGCATAGCTTGAGTGATGCATTGCGTTTTGTTGGAAAAGTGCAAAATCTTTTCATATGTTATTGTCTGAAGATGTCATGTTGCCGGTTTCATAGTGTACTCTTGAGTGACCGCACAGGCACTCTCAACACGTTTCCTGTCAAGAAGTAACTGCAGCTCAACTTACCCACCCCAACATCCACAGTATCATACTGGCTACTTCCATACACACTTATACGAACCTGTTCCTATTGAGTGACTGATTTGGCTACATCTCTAGTGAATAAGTCCTAAAATTTGAAGGTGCCACAACAGCCTTAGGTTAACTTGAACTCTGTTGAGTATTCACTAAGCAGAAGGTATATTTCAGTGCATAGGTGCACAGATCAGCAGCACTCATTCGAGGGTATATGCATAATAATATAGACCTTCACAGGATATGTGACTTCCAAATCAGGGAGCATTTCTTCACTGGTGAGAGATGTGTGCCTGCTCATTATAAATGGTTCCACAAGCATCTGCAAACTCTTGAACTGAGGCCCTGTTCGAGACATCTCTAACCAGAAGCCTTAGAATCAGCTTTCGGAAGATTTTCAAACTGTTCTTATCGTCATCTGTAATCCGTGGCTCCTCCCATGGCAGTGGTACATTCTCATCTAGCACCTGTTCATAAATCTGCAAACAGCAGTATCTTGAATACATATTGGCTGCAAAAGTAACTAGCGCATTTGCAAGCTGAGCGAAGCAGGCTCCAAGCCAGGGAAAAACTCGAGATAGGCAATTTAAGTGAGCACTGGCACTGCACCCAGCATGTGCTCGCAGAGTTGAGAAATCTGAAGTGAAGTCTGGATTGGCTAGAATGTGCTTCCTCCTTGAAGAAGAGAATGAAGATAACTGCTCATTGTTCGAACTTCAGCTTGTTGGATTGTTATGAGCAACTGAGGATGTATGCGTCGCATCCAATCACATTTAGACTAATAACTGCGGCGATCACTAATGCTCCTCAGGATCAAAAGACTTGCATATCAAATCGACAAAATGAGTTACAATACACCGTTTGGTATTCATGAACATTGTGCAGAGTCTATGAGCATCTGTCGGAATCAGTATGAGAGATAATGGCTACTCATCCACCAACAGGTTAATGAAATTTGACATCAAGAATGATATAATATAAAAACAAAACCCCCAAACGAGCGAGAACTTGTTCAAGAGATGAATGTATCTTGTAACATTTGCTTAGGATCAACGCTTAGATGTTCTGTTGGACAAGCATTGCTCGAATCGGATCCACGACAATTCTCACTTTACCTGAGAGGCTCAGGCAGTCAAGAACCCCACAGTAACCCTGTTCCATGGTTGTCAATTTCATGCTTTAAAGCGCCTGCTAGGCATCCAGTACACCAGCAAGGATAGCTTTCAGTGCAGTCTTGGGCCATGGGCAGCTTCAGTCGACAACATACATTGCTCAGAATTCTATACTTCTCAGCAACCGTGCAAGTGAGCTGCATGCTCGCTCATTATAATGGCTATACAGGAGCTCCAAAATGCTTCGATATCAAACAATCACTTGCAAGTGAAAACCCAAACCACCAGAGTGAGTGTCTATCATATTCAAAGATGACTGTACTTTTGTATACGAGTACACTCAAAAAATCTGCTGGCTAAATCATTGCGTTTAACAACAGAGGCACTACTATGCCTTGGCTCAGTGAGAAACTGTGAGCCAGCAAAAACCCTTCTCTCCAGAGCTTGACCCTGACTTGCTCCGAGTGGACTTTACGAGAGTGTGACAAATGATCACAGGACCCCCGCGTGAGATTCAACCAAATTATTTACATATAATTATCTACGTATATGCCTAGATCAATAGAAAGTTGTGTTGAATCTTCCTGTGACAATGTTGAAACTGCAGTAAAATTCCCAATTTCTTTCTTCATTCATTGTTGTTGCAAGATTAGAGCTGTCCATGCACGGGAAGCTCGTGCAGCCTGGGTGACTTGAAGCAAGTGTATGTAGCTGACTAGGCACTTCCAATTCCTACAACTCCAACAATGTTGAAAACTCTCCTATCCTTCAGCCAGGATGGAGAAATTTCAAAATGCTTGCGTCTGCTAGAAATTGTCGACGGCAACAGATGAGGTTGGTACCCCTCAGAATTCATTCGCAGCCTATGTTCTGCACTTGCTTCTGCATTGATGCAGAAGCATGAGCCAACAAACACGAAACTATCATACGACTGCGTCCGCATCTCAGCTCAACTTCACAGCAATTGTCGTGCATCCGATCAAAGATGTGGTTTTCAGCAAAGTGCATCTAATCAGAACCACCAGCAGTACACGTATGGGCAAATGCATTGGAGATGTAAACAGTTCTGAAAACAAATCCAGGCGCTTGTTTTTTGTGGATTGCCTAAAAGTGTGCTGAAGCTACATTAAGAGATCTTTTAATCAGCTGAATTTATCCCCTTCCCACACTGCAAATTGCAGCTGAAGGCGCACATGATGAGGTGCTATGTGGTGACGTACTTGCACTATAGACGAAAATAGTGTCAGAACAGTCAACTGATTCAGGCTTTCCCATCTTCTATTAAGCACACAAGTATGATCAGTATTTTTCCAGGTATATGTGTGCCTGTTC
>JAULKQ010018202.1:0-36859 GCA_032356285.1 Smithsoniella earleae | reverse complement strand
CCCCAAGCTCATTTTGGAGAAGAACCTCTTCGGGTTGGAGATCGACGACAGAGCAGCGCAGTTGGCCTCGTTCGCACTGATGATGAAGGCGCGGGCTGATGATCGGCGCTTATTCCAGCGCGGTGCCCAGCTCAATGTGGTGGCGCTGGTGAATGGCGACGGGTTCGATGCCGAGGGGCTGGGGAAGCGGGTGGAGCTTTCGAGCTACGGGCTGAAGCCGGGGGACCTCACAGAGTTGAAGCGGCTGTTCCAGCACGCGACGACCTTTGGGTCGTTGATTGAGGTGCCGGAGGTGTTGGCGGATAAGCTTCTGGCGCTGAAGCAGTTGAGCGAGGCCACGAGCGAAGACCTGTTTGTTTCGAGCGCACAGGGACGACTAGGGCTGCTAGTTCAGCAGGCGGGACTGCTTGCAGAACGATACGACGCTGTCGCCGCGAATCCGCCATATATGGGACAGAAAGGGATGAACGGGCTCCTCAAGAACTTTGTTAGGAACCAGTTCGCCGACACTAAGACCGAGTTGTTTGCGTGCTTCATCAAGAGGGCGCGCCTCCTCGCCAAGCATAACGGTCGGGTGGCGACCCTCACGATGGATAGCTGGATGTTCTTGTCCTCATACGAGGCACTGCGGAGGTCCCTGCTGCGAACCGGCTCCATCGAGAGCCTGATCCACATAGGCTGGAATTGTTTCCCAGAGGTCCACACCTACCACCGAGGCGTGGCATTCGTAGTGACGCACGACGAGCGAAGGAAGAGCGGGAGATTCCTCAACCTGAGTGATGTGCCAGCGACGGTGGATAAGCAGGAACTCTTTCGGTCGAGGTCGTCCGCAGGGAGTTGGTTTCTTGACCGGGATCAAGAGCATTTCGCCGTGGTGCCGGGAAGTCCGATTGCGTATTGGGTGACGTCGCAGACGCGTCAGGCTTTTGTCGATGGGGTAGCCTTAGGTGAGCTGATTGATTTCCGCCAAGGCATGAGCTCCGGTAACACGGAGAGGTGGGTCCGACAGTGGTACGAAGTGGCAATCGATCGACTCGACAAGGCGTGCACGGGCGCATCGGAGCTGGAAGCGTCCTTCGGTGCCTGGTTTCCGTATAACAAGGGCGGAGACTTTCGAAAGTGGTTCGGCAACAATACGAACGTAATCAAGTACGCTAACAACGGGGCAGAGCTTAAGCGGGCATTCGCGAACGGGACGAATCCTGGTTATCGCCAGCGGAGTCAGCGCTTCTTCTGTAGGGCGGGCTTGACATGGACGGACGTGACGTCCGCAAGCCTTGGGGCGAGATTCCAGCCGAGTGGGTTCTTGTTCGAGAACACTGGGTCGATGGGCTTTGATAAGGATGTCCCCGCGAAGGTGGGTTTGGCCCTCCTATGTTCGAACGTCGCTGTGCACTACATGGAGATACTCAATCCCACAATTCACTCTACCGTGGGGGAAGTGAAGAAGATCCCATATCCGAAATCCCTCATTGGCAGCCAAGCTGCAATCTGCGTTGCCACTGATGAGCTGATCAGGCTCGCCGAGCTAGATTGGAACGCCTACGAGCGCTCGTGGGACTTCCAATCTTTTCCCCTCCTGACAGCCTATCCCGACTTCACGTTAACGCTCGAATCCAGCTACACCGATTGGATCATGCGGAACCGCGACACGATCGCAGAGACGAAGCGCCTCGAAGAGGAAAACAACCGCCTCTTCATTGATGCCCACGGCCTGGCGGACGAACTCACCCCCGATGTCCCCATCGAGCAGATCACCCTCACGGTTAACCCCGCCTACCGCTACGGCGGCAAGCTTCGCCAAGATGAGCAGTGGAGCCGCTTCCGTAAAGACACGATGCAGGAGCTAGTCTCCTACGCCATCGGCTGCATGATGGGGCGGTACAGCCTGGACGCACCGGGTCTACTCTACGCTCGCAGCGGCAACGTCGGCTTTGACCTCAAGCGGCATCGGCAATTTCCAGCCGACGAGGACGGCATCGTACCGCTCACTGACTTGGACTGGTTCGACGACGATGCGTGCAACCGGTTTGTCAACTTCATCTCGATCGCCTGGGAGGCATCCCACCTGGAAGAGAACCTCGCCTTCTTGGCCGCGAACCTCTCGCCAAAGAAGAAGGAGTCCAGTCGAGAGACCATCCGTCGTTACCTCTGCGACCATTTCTTCAAGGACCATCTCCAGAGCTACAAGAAGCGCCCGATCTACTGGCTCTTCAGTAGCGGCAAGGAGAAGGCGTTCCAGGCCCTGATTTACCTGCACCGCTACAACGAGGGCACCTTGGCCCGGATGCGGACGGAGTATGTTGTTCCCCTTCAGGGCATGATGGCGTCGCGAATCGAGCAGCTTGAAGGGGACATCGCCGGTGCCACGTCGACCTCTCACCGGCGGAAGCTGGAGAAGGAGCGGGAGGCTCTCGTGAAGCAGCAGGCCGAGTTGCAGGCGTTCGACGAGAGGCTCCGCCACTACGCTGATCAGCGGATCTCCCTCGACCTCGATGACGGGGTGAAGGCGAACTACAGCAAGTTCGGGGACCTTCTGGCCGAGGTGAAGTCTGTCACTGGAAAGAAGCCGTCCTGATGGACTCCAAACAGATCCATGATGCACTGGACCGCGTCTTCAACGCGGAAGGCGCTCGGGTGGTCTTCTGGAACGACCCCGAGATGGGGTTCGAGAGCACGCTCTCGTCTATCGGCCTGGAGGACGTGAATATCCTTCGCCTGGACGAGATCGGCGGCCTGGAGGCTAAGATCCGCCTGGATCGAGACGATCCCGAGGGGCGCTACCTCCTCTACTCCCCGTCGGAAGAGCCGGAGTACGACGAGGACTGGCTCCTCGACGTTCGCCTCTGGGCTCGGAGCTTCCGTGCCGACCGGGCCTCGATCATTCTCGACGAGCTGGGCCTGACCCAGCAGGGGCTCCGAGAGCACATCTCGAAACGCCGGAAGTTCTTCGACAGCAAGGAGCGCCTCCACAAGCTCCGGCAGCTCGTCGAGGCCGAGGACACGGAGCAGGACCTCGACCGGAAGATGCTGGCCGTGGTCACGAAGTCGGATCAGCCCGAGCTGTTCAACATCGTGCGTACCCTGTTCGACTCGATGTGCAACGGCGATGCGGTGGACCTCGACACCGTTCCCGCATCATGGGACCAGGTCGAGAAGTTCGACCTCGATGAGCCCTTTTGGGAGATGATCCGGGGGAGCTTCGGCTACGCCGAGGAGTCACCGACCCTTCGGAACCTTCTCATCCGGCTTTTCGTGTCCGACTACGCACACAGGTTGGGTGAGGAGCTTCCGGCGGCTCTCCAGAATCTCCTCCTGGGGAAGTCTGGGGCGAGCAACGCGGTGGTGTGTCTCGCGCAGTGGCGAGACAGCAGCAGCAAGAGCAGTAGCTACAACCTCCTGTCTGAGGAGGTCGCGGCGATTCTTCACCTGAGCGACCACCTCCACGGCTACGAGGTCGAGCACCTGCTGGACGTGACGACGTTTCTCGACGTTGAGAAAGCAATCGTCCAAGGGCTCCTCGAACGCGTCACCAGTACCGCCGAGACGATCGATGCCGAGGGGATTCGGTCCATCGCGACCCGCAGGCAGGAAGGCCACTGGGTGTCCTCTCCTTCGGTCCCCGAGGGGCAGCGACGCGGACGTAGAGCGGTCTACGAGGCTCTTGCGGTGGCTGCCGAGCTTCTCGCGCTTCGGAACGCCCACAAGGAGGGCTTCGACTTCTCCGACGCCACGGCCATGTACCGTGGTTACGAGAAGGATCTCTACCGGTTCGATCAACTCTACCGGCGCTTCTGCGAGAACGCCGACGTCTCCGCCGGGCAGAGTTGGGACATGTTGAAGCCGCTCCGCGACCAGATCGAGGCGGTCTACTGCAACTGGTACGTCCAGAAGCTCGCCCACGCCTGGGGGAAGTTCGTCTCGGCGGGTCTGCTCGATCGCTGGGAGATCGACGGCGTTCGTAACGAGCAGGAGTTCTACGATCGTTCGGTGAAGCCCTGGCTCGCCGAGCAGGAGAACCGACGAGCGTTCGTGATCGTCAGCGACGCCCTGCGCTACGAAATCGCGCAGGAGCTGAACCGGGTCCTGAACGGCACCTACCGCATCACGGCGGACCTGTCGTCACAGCTCGGGGTACTCCCGTCGTACACGGCTCTCGGGATGGCGAGCCTGCTGCCACACGACCGCCTGGAGTACGGGAAGAAGGGGGATGTCCTGGCCGACGGCAAGCCGACCGCCGGGCTCGACCAGCGCGGCGAGGTCCTCTCCAAGGTGGGTGGGAAGGCGATCAAGGCCGACGTGCTCCTCGATATGAAGAAGGAGGAGGGAAGGGCCTTCGTCTCCGATGCTCGCGTGGTCTACATCTACCACGATGAGATCGATGCCCGAGGGGACAAGCTCCCGACCGAGGGCGACACGTTCGACGCGGCCCGGAAGGCCATCGGCGAGCTGGCCGACACGGTTCGCTACATCCTCAACAACCTGAACGGAAACTTCGTCGTGATCACCGCTGACCACGGCTTTCTCTTCACCGAGAGCGCCCCTGGAGAGACCGACAAGAGCAAGCTCGCGGACAAGCCGAGCGGCACCGTCATCGCGAAGAAGCGGTACCTCCTCGGGCGGAAGCTGCCCGACTACGACGACGCCTGGCACGGGAAGACGAGCGTTACGGCGGGTGCCGACGGCGACATGGAGTTCTGGATTCCGAAGGGGGCCAACCGATTTCACTTCACCGGAGGGGCGCGGTACATCCACGGTGGAGCGATGTTGCAGGAGATCGTGGTGCCTGTGGTCACCGTCCGGCACCTGAAAGACAAGGGGACGAAGGAGAAGACCAAGACGAAGCACGTGATCGTGCAGGTGCTCGGGACGAAGCACAAGATCACAGCGCAGAGGCACCGGTTCCAGCTCGTGCAGATGGAGCGTGTCAGTGATCGGGTAAAGCCCATCACGATGAAGGTCGCGGTCTACGAGGGCGAGGACCCAGTCACGAGCATCGAGAAGATCACCTTCGATAGCACCTCGGACAGCATGGACGACCGCCAGAAGGACGTGACGCTGACCCTCCGAGACCGGGCGTATGACAAGAAGACGCCGTACAGGCTCATCCTTCGAGATGCCGAGACGGACGTCGAACAGGAGAGCGTGGATGTGATCATCGACCGGGCCATCGCCGATGACTTCTGAGACGAGCAGCCAACACGACAACCTCGACGATCTCCTGACGGAGCACTTCGCCGGGAAGGTGGTGCGCAAGGACTTGACCAAGCTGGTCAAGGAGGGCGCGAACGTACCCGTGTACGTGCTGGAGTACCTCCTCGGGAATTACTGCGCGTCCAGCGACCCGGCGGTGATCGAGGACGGCTTGCAGACGGTCAAGAAGGTCCTCGCCGAGAACTACGTCCGGCCCGATGAAGCGGAGAAGGTGAAGTCGACGATCCGTGAGCGTGGCAGCCTCAAGGTCATCGACAAGGTCACGGTTAAGCTGAATGAGCGCCGGGACGTCTACGAGGCGCTCCTCTCGAACCTCGGTACCAAGGGCGTCGAGATTCCTACCGGGACGGTCAAGCGGTTCGAGAAGCTCCTGGCGGGCGGCATCTGGTCCATCACCACGATGCAGTACTTCTTCGAGGAGGGGCAGAAGGGCTCACCGTTCCTCATTCAGGACCTGAAGCCGATCCAGATGCCCAACATGGACATGGAGGAGTTGTTCGCAGCGCGGAGCCACTTCACCGAGGATCAGTGGCGCGACGTCCTCCTCCGGTCCTGCGGGTACGAGCCCACCCAGTTCGAGGACCGGGTGAAGTGGCATCTTCTCTGCCGGATGGTCCCGCTGGTCGAGAACAACTTCAACGTCTGCGAGCTGGGGCCGCGAGGGACCGGCAAATCCCACATCTATAAGGAGATCTCTCCCAACAGCATCTTGATCTCGGGCGGGCAGACCACGGTCGCGAACCTGTTCTACAACCTTGGGACTCGCACCGTCGGGCTCGTGGGGCTGTGGGATGTCGTCGCGTTCGATGAGGTGGCGGGGATTCACTTCAAGGACAAGGACGGCGTCCAGATCATGAAGGACTACATGGCCTCGGGGTCGTTTGCTCGTGGGAAGGACCTGGTCAACGCCTACGCCTCGATGGTCTTCGTCGGAAACCTGAACCAGCCGGTCGACACGCTCGTGAAAACGAGTCACCTGCTCGCCCCATTCCCCGAGGCCATGATCGACCCGGCCTTCTTCGACCGGTTCCATGCCTACATTCCCGGCTGGGAGATCCCGAAGATGCGGCCCGAGTTCTTCACGAACCAGTACGGGATGATCGTGGACTACCTCGCCGAGTTCATGCGCGAGATGCGTAAGCGGAACTTTGGGGACGCGATCAACAAGCACTTCAAGCTCGGGCGCGACCTGAACCAGCGCGACACGATCGCCGTGAAGCACACCGTGTCGGGACTTCTGAAGCTGCTCCACCCGGATGAACGCTACGGGAAGGAGGACGTCCAGCGGTGCTTGGACTACGCGCTGGAGACCCGGCGGCGGGTGAAAGAGCAGCTAAAGAAGATCGGCGGGATGGAGTTTTACGACGTCCACTTCTCCTACGTCGACCAAGAGACGATGGACGAGCGGTTCATCAGCGTCCCCGAGCAGGGTGGGGGCGGACTCATTCCAGAGGGGCCGCTGAACCCCGGCGTCCTGCACACGATCGCCTCCGGGCCGGAAGGTCACCTTGGCCTCTACCGGATCGAGACGCAGGTGACGGCAGGCAACGGGAAGCTCACGACCTCGGGTCTCGGATCGAATTCCGCCGCCAAGGAGGCGCTCAAGGTCGGCTTCGACTACTTCAAGGCGAACGCGAGTGGGGTGACGGCCTCCGCCAAACCTGGCGACCACAACTTCCACCTCCACGTCGTAGAGCTGCACAACACCGGTCCGGCGGCGTCGACGACCTTGGCGTCGTTCGTCGCGCTCTGCTCCGGGCTCATCGGGAAGCCGGTGCAATCACAGATGGTGATCCTCGGCAGCATGAGCCTCGGCGGGAGCGTGGTTCCCGTGCAGAACCTGGCCGAGTCCCTTCAGGCGGCGTTCGACTCGGGGGCCAAGCGGGTGCTTCTTCCGATGTCGAGTGTCGGCGACATCCCGACGATCCCGGGTGAGCTGTTCGCCAAGTTCCAAACTGGGTTCTACTCCGACCCGAGGGATGCCGCGTTCAAGGCGCTGGGGGTGGAGTGACGATACGCCCGCGCTCGGATTGCACCCGGAAAGTAAAGTTTCCGTCTGCGAATCGGCGACCCCGTGGGGGGTGGTGGTGTACTAGGTGCACAGGCTCATGCTTCCATCGATTCGGCGAGGCGGAGGCCGTTCACGATCGCTTCTCGCTTGGCCTCGTCCCACTTCGGGCGGACGTACCGTAGCCATGTTGGATGAGGGACGATGACGGCCGGGACCCCTTCGACGCGACCATACCGATAGATGAATCGTCCCTCGGCTTCGGTCCACCGTGATCCCGGGATAACGGCGTCGCGCCACTCCTTCGTAGCCAGGACGATCCGGGCGGGCTGGAAGGCTTTGACTTCGGCGAGGAAGAGGTCGACACACATTGATCTCTGCGCCTTCGCCAGTTCCGTAGAGGGATTCGAGAGCCCCTTCGGGTTGCGCTCGGCTAGCCGATAGAAGTTGGACCAGACTAGTTGCTCAGGCCAGTCGCTTTCGGTGCCTCCGAAGGACGCGCTGACCAGCTTCGCGACGCGGTCTAGGTTCCCAGGTTCGACTCCGTCCTCGCTATGCCAGGTGAGCAGACCTACGGTGGGGTCGTTGTGGCGAGAATCGGCGATGATTTTGGAGGGGTTGGCCACTACCTCCCCGGCGGTCAACGAAACCTCTGGCGGGCTCAACTGGTCAACGCAACAGTTTCGATCAGTTTCTCTGCCGGGGTTTGATACCCCAAGGTCTTCCTCGGTCGTTGGTTCAAGCTCCGAGCGATCTTGTTTAGGTCCGCCTGCGACCAGACGGATAGATCGCTTCCTTTGGGCATGTACTGACGGAGAAGACGGTTCGTGTTCTCGTTCGTTCCGCGTTGCCACGGGCTTCGTGGGTCGCAGAAGAAGACTCTCACGTCGGTTGCGATCGAGAACTCATGATGGTCCGCCATCTCCGTCCCGCGATCCCAGGTGAGGGTCTGGCGCAGTTCCGACGGAAGCCGTCGCACCTGCCGGATGAGCGCGTTCACCACGTGGTTCGTATCCTTGCCGCCGACCTTCACGAGCATTGTAAAGCGAGATTGCCGCTCCACGAGCGTCGCGACGTGCGTGTTCTTCGTCCCTGAGATGAGGTCGCCTTCCCAATGCCCGGGGACGGCTCGATCCTCGATGTGAGCGGGCCGCTCACTAATGGACACTGCGTCGATGATCTGGCCGCGAGGCTGACCTCGCGTGCTGGACTTCTTCGATCGCCGCATCATCCTCCTCGTTCTGAGATGTGCGACCAGCTCCTTCTTGAGTACGCCCCGGGATTGGATGAACAGACTTCGGTAGATCGCTTCGTGCGAGATCCGCATGGCCTTGGAGCCAGGATACCGACGCTTCAGCCAGCCCGCGATCTGTTCCGGCGACCAGTTCAGTTCCAGCTTGCTCGCGACGGCTCTCCGCAATCGGCCGCAGATGGCCAAGCGGCAGGGCTTCGGTCGGCGTGCGCGATCCCAGGCCGCCTGGTCGGCTTCGTGGGCTCGATACCTCCTCGCGTTTCCGTTTCGTGAGATTTCTCGGCTGACGGTCGAAACCGCTCGCCCAATGCTCATCGCAATTTGGTGCAGTGAGTCTCCCGCTGCGATCCCCCGAGAAATCTCCTCACGTTCCGCGAAGCTTAGCGCGGTGCGAGCACGTCGTCGTACTGGCGGTGCGATCCCGCCCTTGGCCGACACCAGCCCATGGATTGAAGCGGCATGCTTCCCCAGCGCTCTGCCGATGTCGCTGAGCGATTCTCCATCGCGCCATCGTTCCCAGACTTCAGCTTTCGCTGATGCCGAAAGCCCTGGCCGTCCCAATCGTCCCATCCGCACCACCTCCTGTTTCCGTACTGAAACAGTTGATGTTGCGATCACCCATTGAACCTACCCTCCCTTCTTGACGTCGCGGACGAAGCAGCCGTAGGGCATTAGGCCGGCGAAGTAGGTGAGACCCGTGATCCGCCCGTACGCTAGGGGGTAGGCCGTCACTTCGGTGTCGGAACCCAGTTGTCTCGCCGCTTCTGCCAATAGGGCTTCGGCGATCCTGCGCGGCCGAGCTAGGTCAACGTGGTTGCTCAATAGGACCTCCATGGGCAGGTTTTCCAGACTCCATCACGATGTCGTTGCATAGCCCACCGCGTGCTTGCCGAAGCCGACCTTGTGGGACATCTCAGCGACCGTTCCCCAACGACTTGATCCATCGCACCTGGGAGCTGCCGCCCGCCGGGACGACCTCGATCCGCACCTGGTCGCCGACGGTGACCTGCTCGACCACGCGGTTGAGAGCGTGGGTGCGGTCGGTGCTCCCCTCGTGGACCAGGACGGGGTTTGGATCGGGTCTGTCGTCGCGGAGGACATCGACCTGGTGATCGTGGGTGATCGCCACGACGAGCGCGCCGTCGGGCACCCGTACTCTCCGCTTCTCAAGGGAGCGCGCGCTCCGGCAGGCCGCCGAGCTACACTTCTGCCACGGCACTTTCGGTACGAAGGTCACCCCGCAGCATGCGCACGTTCGTTCTCCCTTGGCCATGATCACCCCCAGGAATGCGTCATGGACGGACTTTCCGGGGCAATTGTATCGGGGTGGGGGGGTAGGGTCCAAGTGATAGCCGCGGCCGGGAGAGGACGGCTGGGAGCCTCTTTCGGGCAACCTGGATCGAGATGTCGCTCTCGTGCGATGGAACGTGCCACCACCGAGACGTTCTCGATCGCCAAAGTGAACCGGCTACGCCGCCGCGCCGAGCGGGCCAGGGAGATCAGGGCCGACGACCTCGTTGGTGGCTGGCAGTTGAGCCCGGTCGACCCGATGAATCTCTTGGCTGTCTTCAAGCCACTTCGCGTTCGCGAGGGATTCACACTTCAAGCCCTTCGTGTGTGGCTCAGGGAGCAACGCGAGCGGCACCGTGTGGGCGCTTCGAGAGGACGCGAAGCTGTGCGACGTCCATACGGTCTAAGCGGTGGTCGCTGACGAGCCTGCACGAGAAGGTGGACGCGAAGGTGGTCCTGCACGGGGGCGCTACGCGATCTTCCAGAGGGCCGAGGTCGCGGTGCCCCATGAGCTGTTCGGGCGCATCCTGGCCCGGATCACGAGTCTGCGCCCGCCGGATCTGGAACCGTGCTGACTCTCGGTATCGCCGGGCCGACGATTCCGAGGGCGAGATGCGTCTGCGTCGTGCCGAAGCGGCGTCGGCGAGCCTGCTGGCGGCTTTCGGGGCCATACACGCGCCTTCCGGTATCCCTTCGGCCGGGTCACGACCGCTGGGATGCCCTCGCCGCCGCAGAGTAGCCTTGTACCGACCCGTCTGGGCGAGGTATCAGGCTTCGGGACCGGGATGAGCCCGGTCTATCTGGGGAATGTCCGCTTATCCGTCTCTCCTATGGCAGCGAGCGGAGAGCATAGTGGAAGGAGCCATCCGAGATGGCATGTGATGGATATGAGCACGGTGATCGCGTCGTTCTGGAGAAGTTTCTTCCAGACAGAATTCACATTCCGGTCGGCAGTCTGGGCTCCGTGGAGAGAATCCATCGCGACGAGCATCTACTGGACGTCCTGTTCGATGATTACGGCCTCGTCGAGGGTCTCGACCCACATTGGTTCGCGGCAGGATCGTCCACTCCACCGCCGCCGACTACGCCGGTGACCCCGACTACCCCGGTCACTCCAGCGAGCGCCTAGCATCCTCGCTAACGAGCTGTCCACGACTGGTGCCTAACCGCCTGGTTCTCCATGGCAATCTAGATGTCGCATGAGCCTTGTTCTGCTAGTCGCTCACGTCGTGAGAACGAGGGTGAGCTGGAAGCAGCTTGCCCTCCTCGGGAACGTCCAGTTCCTGAAAGTATCCTACGTGGTTCTAGTCGTCGTGCCACTGATGGCCAGCATTCAGTCGTCCTCTTTCAGCGCGTTCTTCTCGGGGGTTCCCCTCACCATGCGACTCGGCTACTTCGCGTCGCTGATTCTGTCCTTGGCACACATGATATATCAAGGCTTCTGCCCCGAGATCATCAAGAGATTCGAAAGCCCCAACGATCTGTATCGAGACATGCTCCAGATCAAGGCTCTACAATCGCAGTACTTGCCGCGCGATACGGGCTTTGCGTTTCATATCAGACATTGTCGCGAGAGCTTTACCCGTGCAAACAATAGCACCTGGGGTGCAAGGCTCGCTTGCACCGGACTATACGCATTAGGAATAGCGATCGTGGCATGGGTCGCGGTCGAGCAATCGCTGGCGGTCTTTTGGTCAAGCGGGTGAAGTAACAGATCCCCCGGCAAAGCCGGTGGATCTGTTACTCCCCGCTCATGTACAATGCGCTTGACGCACGGGATGAAGGCGCTGAGGTCGGCGGCGGGGTCCTCTTGAAGTCTGGCGCTGCGTCGACGAATGAGCGATTCCCCGCGACGCCGTGTGACCGCGTCACCAGTGTTCGTTCAGTCCAGATCACCGCCGTCGCGGACGGGCAATTCAGTCAGCTCATGATGGAAGTCTTCGAGGAGTTGGTCTCGCTGTGTCTCGTAGTCAACTTCCTTCATGTTGCCCTCGTTGTATTGATCGCGGAGGGCGGCGTAGTCGTTCGAGAACTTGCGCACCCTCGCGATGACATTCGGCGAGGCTCGACCATCACACGAGTCGATCAGGTGCTGGCGGAGCATACCCTCGAGCACCCCGGTCGAGTCGAGCACGTAGTTCCGTGTGATCCCGGAGTGCGCGTTGTCGGTGATCACAGCGGTCCAGTTGCCGCGGATGTTCACGCCCGTCTGCGTTGAGCCCTTCTCGGACATGAGCACGTTGAGGAAAACTTTCGCATCTACAATGCCTTCTGCCCACCACTGATTCCATTCCCAGAAGGTCGAGAACGGGGCATCCGTTTTGGCGTCCCGGAGTGGGAACTCGCAGAACGCGTCGAGGTCGATCGGATCTAGAGTCGCTCGCTCGAACTTGATGAGGCCGCTGCTCTTCTCCAGGACCGCCACGGCGAGGTTGGAGGCTTGTGCGAACTCTAGCGCATCGTCGAACACGTGCGCGCGCGGGCAGGGCACAACGAACTCTCGGAAGGAGATGTCGCCCGGCTCTACGACCGGGTGGGGGCGGCAGCCGACAGCGGAACCGAGGGAGAACAAGAGCGCGGGCAGGAGGATGCCGTCCTTGATCGACATACGAGGCGACGCCTACAACAGAAGCGGAGCGTCGTCGAGCCACCGGGCAGTACCGCGATCCCGATCATGCAGGGCGGGATCGTCAGCATGGCTAGCTTCATCACGGCGTCGAACAGCCACTCGATGAAGTCGATCAGCACGGTCGTCGCTGGGAAGCGCTTGGCCTCCGTCGCGCGGGGATGCGCTAGGACTGGACCCCGTTCGTGTGTACTCCATCCGTTCGGGATCCTCCGCGGTGCGACGGCGACGCGAACACCGATGGCGCTCCTGGGCGTCGGTGACGCCCAGAGGGTCTCGGCACACGATGCAAAAGGCGTCCTGGCGCGCCTCTCCCACACTCAGTTTGCGAGTGGGATCGCCAGTGGCGGTCCGGCCGCGGCAGTTGCGTATTCGCCTCTCATTGCCGCTCGAACGAGCGCTTGCCCGGCAGCGACGTCACAGCGGCGATACAAGTCTCTAGCTCGCCGAAGGCTACGACGGTCTCCGTCGACGAGATACAGCAGTAGTCGAGCGCCTGCCTCCTCGATCTGTAGCTTCAGCTCCGCGGCAGTGTTCACAGCGCCTCTAAGAAGCTTGCGGGCGCTGGACAGATCGGACTGCCTGCGTTTGAGTTCAGCGAGGCCGATCTGCGCCGCGACCCGTGTTTCGGTCCAAGCACCTTCAACTCGCAGGCACACGGAGTATGCCCTAACCGCCTTCGTCCTGTCGGACTCGCCATCGAGTAGACGGAACCAATCGCCGCGTAGTCGGTACGTCAGAGCGAGTGCGCCAGCATCCTCCGCGGGGCCGCGCACAAACGCCCTTCTCGCACGATCCAGGAGGGAGACGACTGTCGCCGACCTTGCCGGCTCGACGCTGTCGGCGAGCTGAATCTGAACAGTTCCTAGATCGACGTATGCCAGATGCCAGACGTTCCCGAGTATAGTTGCGAGTCGCTGAGCTTGTTCGTAGCCGACCCGAGCATGGGCGACCTGTCCGCGCAGGAGGCGAGCATCTGAGATCCCCATCAGACTATAGACCACCCCGTCAATGTCTCCTGCCCGGCGTTGAAGCCGAAGCGCGCGTCGATACAGGTATGCGCTCCTTTTCAGGAATCCGCGGCTTGCGGCCATTTCTGCTTCCGTTGTGTCAGCGGCAGCTTCTAGCTTGCTTAGGTACCCGAGCTTACCGCGTGGTGCGTCCTTTTCTATCCTGCGGATGGCCGCTCGCGCCTGCATGATTCTCCTCCCGGCACGAGAGTGGTCTCCGGTCATACGAGCGCTCTCTCCCGCCGAATAAAGAAGGGTCGCGCGGGCGATCGTCGGCATGGAACGGTTCTGGGGGCTTCTCGCGGCAATGCTGTCTAGAACGCTCTCACACAGACGGCTCGCTGACCGGTAGTTCTCGTCGCTGATCCTTCCCCAGGCTTCAGAGTGGGCCGCGGCGTCAATGCTCTCGGGATCATCGCGGTCTCGGGTCCGCCACGTCTGTCGGCACGACTCGCGATACGCCCTATAACGTTCACACTCATGCAGAAGTTCGCTGACAAGTTGGTACCGCTGCCAACGTCGCGGAAGATTCTTCCGAACCCATTCTTTCACCTCCGCTCTGAAGTCAGTGATGGGCGAGGTTCCAGGCGGCGCGAAGGGGCCGGCCACTCCCAAACGTACCGCAACAGTCCTGACAACTTGGAGAGTCGGGGCCTTCAGCAGTACGATGTCTGATGGCCGCCGCGCGCCGTTCTCGATGCAGCGCCGCAGAAGCTCGTGGCACCGCCCGGTCTCGCGACCAGTGCGCGGTGGCCGCTCAATCGTCGGCCATCGCGCCGTGTCGTCGTGATCAATCCAAAGGATGCGCCGTCTTGACCGATGGCTGGCCAGCATCTCGCAGACGTCGAAGTCGTCGCTACCCGAGTAGCCCAACACGAGCAGGTCATGACTATCAAGGGCAGATTGCAGGAATCGCCGCTTGCCCGGAGCACGGTCGAACCCTAGTCCTTGTTGACCGACTTGGTCGAGAGACGCCTGAACGGAGTCTAGCGAGGTATCCGCTCTGGTAGCGTTGACTCGATGAACGGAACCATGGAGCTTGAAGAGCCTGCCGCTCGTTCCGTCCCATCGCTGAAAGTGGCGGTCGGTGAGTAGGGGTGTAATGGGGTGGCGAAGTGCCAAGGCCGCTCGCTCGATGAGGGAATCGAAGTTTGTGGTGCAGACCAGATCGGAGCGTGCGCAGAGCCTTGCCAGGAGGTAGTGCAACTCGTTGGGTTCCGCCCACGTGGGATCTAGCAATCGGACCAACTCAAGTCGCTCATCGAAGAAGTCGCGGATGACTCGCATCAAGAACTCGAACCGAAGAGCAAGTCCGGCAGCCCGCGGCAGCGCCGGCAATGAGCGGCATTCGGTGACCAGAAGCCGCGGAAAACCCGTGCAGAGCTGGTCCAAGAGGACATCCATGAGATCGATGGCCGTGGGAAGGCCGGAGTCTCGGGAGACCCCAGCGCCGGCAAGAACCAGATACCTTGCTTTCGGGTCGAGGAATCGATCCGCGAAACGCGAGAGAGCTGCGGAGTGAGTAGCGACGGATACCATCACGTGACCTGACTTGTCCTATTTGAAGCTGCTCTGCCTGAACTTGGCTAGACAACCACGGCGGCTGACCGATCGCGATGAATGCGCCGAGCCTGGCGGGTGAGACTCAGGACGGTACCTGGCGGTCGAAAACGGTCCCGCGATTGTTGTATCATCCGTAGCACTCTGTCCCAGCGGAAGTTGAGGAGTCTTCTCTGGCTTTCTGAGAACGCTCAGATGCACGCCCTTGAGGCTGAGATTCGAGGGCGATGTCCTCAGTGAATCCTGCGAGCCGCGGCGTGCCGGTAATTCTCCCCCAGAGCGAGGCCCTGCCGTAGTGGGCCATCAATGGCGACAGCTTGGAGAGAGAGCCCCTTGACCAGCTCCTTGAGCTTCTTGAAGTTCTCAGATGCCCCGGTTCTGGCGGGGCGGTCGAAGGTCACCTCTGCCTCGTCCCATCTGAGAACGCACGCCGCGGTGGTGAGCTTCTTCTTGGAGTAGCCAACGTCGATGCCAAGAACCTGGCCGTGCTTTGGGATCGTCATCGCCGAAGCCGACCCGGTTCGACCTGGAGAGTCAAGCGAGGGCTCGAATCGAGGTGAGGTCCGGGAAGCTGGCCGGCTGGTGCGAGATGCTCGCGAACATTCATGCCGTCAAGCGACGAGCGGTTCATTTGTAGAATCGAGTGACTCCTTGGAGAGCAGCAAGCATTCCTCAACTGTTCGACCAGCCGAATCGGCGACGAGTCGCCTGCGCAACGCGCGGCGTAGTCGAAGAAAACGAGCTTAGCGGCTCTTCCGCTACTCGACTCGCGTGAGTCCAGTGCGGTACGCGACCTGTCGTACCTGCGTGATATAACGGGCATTGACTTGGAATGGCAGCTGCTGCGAAGGAATAGGCTGTGGCCAGGCCGCGCAAGGTAACCCCCGACCTCTATGGTCAGGTCGCTTCGCTAAGGTACCAAGGGTACACGGCGGCCGAAGTTGGCCGCGCCCTGGGGCTCAGTAGGGCGACGATCTACCGCGCACTCAGCGAAGGAGGAGCCGTCTCGACTCCGCTTCGCGTTGCAATCGTCGATAGCGCCGAGGTGCCCGTTGCAAGGTACCGACAGCGTAGCGTCGGTTCGCCTTCCCCCCTTTCTTACGAGCTGTCGGTCGCTCGACTGCTTGGAATCGCCCTGCGGCGGCCACTAGTCCTGGCTCCGATGGAGTTCCCGGACATTCTGCCAAGCGTTCGTTCGGGGCGCGTGCACCTAGGGCTTGGAACTGTTGGAATCACTAGAGAGCGACGTCGGGTCGTAGAGTTCTCCGACCCCTATGCGCCTTTGAACGGCCAAGATATTCACTTCTACTACGTGGACGAGCGGCTTCCTGACGGCCTACCGTACGGGTTCTTCGGGGATAAGAGTGTCGGAGTGACTGCCGGCAGCCTGCATGAGTGGTTCTTGAGGCAGACCTATCCGGCCGCCCGCGCTGTGGTGTTTCGCGGTACCAAGCAGGCGCTGTCTGCGTTGGAAGCCGGCCGGTTGGACGCGATACTGGAGCACGAGTACTCGGTGCCGGACGGTTCAGGACTGAAGGCCTCCCGGGGCTTTCACTACGGGATCGAGCCCGGAGTTGCAGTCAACAGAGAGTCCCCGCAGTTGGTCGAAGCCGTGAACTTAGCGTTACGGGACCTGAAGAACTCCCAAATTGTTTGCGCGCTGGCGGCTTATCATCTCCACGGCTCGTTGACGGGTCGGCAGTTCCGGCGAGTGATTGGGGAGAACGCGCCGTACCTACTCCAGAACGAACCATAGGCTCACCCCGCCGGGGCCTCCCCCTGTTCTAAGGAGTTTTGAGACGGGTTTCGGCCTCATCGATCTTGATTTGTCAACGAAATCCACTGTATCCGAAACTCGCGAGATAATTAGGATCGCGATTCGCGCTTTTCGAGCGAACTCGGTTAGCCCTAATGATAGGTGCTCGATCACGACTCCGGTCTCAGAACCGTAGGAGGGGCTTGTTTTGAAAACTAAGTGGCTTGGTATCACGTTGGCAATAGCGGCTCTAGTTTCGGGCGGAGTCCTTGGAGTAGCGCCGAGGGCGTCGTGGGCATTTTGTCCTGGTACCGCGCCGGGCAGCTTCCCGACCTTCTCGAATTCGCCCCCAACGATGCCTGTTGAAGGCAAGCTCCTTCCAGCCGACGGCGCGACGGGCGACGCGTTCGGTACCTACGTGGCGATGGACACGGGCACCATCGTGGTCGGTGCCCCACTTGATGACGCTGGCCTTGGTGCCGCGTACGTTTTCGAGCGGGACCTTGTCGATCCTAGCTCTTGGGTCGAGGTTCGGAAGCTAGTGGCTTCGGATGGTGAGGCCGGCGATGAGTTCGGTACCTCCGTTGCGGTGAGTGGCGACACGATTGTCGTTGGAGCGCGGAACGACCCTGGCGTGTCTTCACAGACAGGTTCCGCCTATGTGTTCTCGAAGGACGCAGGTGGGCCGTCGAACTGGGGCGAGGTGAAGAAGCTCAGGTCGGCCGACCAGACCGGCGTTACCCGCTACGGTACGTCAGTCTCGGTGAGCGGTGATTCCGTTGTGGTCGGCGCGATGCAGGCGAGCCCAGCGGGTGCGCAGTCGGGCGCGGCCTACGTGTATGATCGTGACACTGGTGGCGTTGGCAACTGGGGGCAGACGAAAGAGTTGGTGGCATCCGATGCTATTGCCTTGGATTGGTTCGGCTTCTCAGTGTCGATTGATCTCGACACAGTCGCGGTTGGGGCTCGATGCAACGATGCCGGCGGTGCGGATGCGGGCGCTGTGTACATCTATGGGCGTGACGTCGGCGGCAGCGGCAACTGGGGTGAGGTGACCAAGATTGTCGCAGCCGATGCTGGCGCGGGAGACGAGTTTGGGATGTCCGTTGCCCTGGATGGCTCGACGGTTTTGGTCGGCGCGCGTTTCGATGACCGAGACACGGACGCGGACCTTGGCGCGGCATACGTGTTTGAGCGTGACGCGGGGGGCTCGGACAACTGGGGCGAAGTTCGTAAGCTGATAGCGTCGGACGCAGATGAGAACGACCTATTTGGGTGGTGGGTGGCGATCGATGGTTCCACCGCCGTTGTGGGGGCGCGCCAGTGGCTAAAGCCAGGCTTGGGCGCTGCGTATCTCTTCAAGCGAGATGCCGGTGGCGTGGAGAACTGGGGCGAAGTCGCTCGCCTAGAGGCTGAGGACGGAGAGATCGGCGATCAGTTTGGGCAGTCGGTTGCGATCGGTGGCGACTTCGCCATCGTCTCGGCGCACTGGGACGACGACACGGGCGAGGATTCGGGTTCGGTCTACTCGACGAAGGTTGGTCCGTGCGGCGATGGCGTGGTTGACCCCGGCGAGTGCTGCGACCTCGGATCTGCGAACGGTCCGGGCAGCGGGTGCTCGACGTCGTGTGAGTGCCAGGGGTGCTGCGTCAGCAACTGCGCTGAGCCGCCACCGCTGGAGTGCGCCACGGCCGCAGAGTGTTCAGGTGGTTCTGAAGGCTGCTGTGGAAATGGCATCCTCGAAACCGGCGAGGCGTGCGACGACGGGAACTTGGACGGAGGCGATTGCTGCGCAATCGACTGCACGGTGCCTGCATCGTGCACGCCAGCATGTCCCGGTGTGTTCGGTCCGCAACTCCTGAATCCTGTCTCGATGAAGGTCCGGCTGCGGGATCTAGCCCTGGACGGGGAGTACGAGCGGTGGACGACAAGTCGCGGCGGCAAGAAGGGCGACATGATCCTTCGGTTCGGCCAGGACATTGATCCCAGCACGGAGCCCACCCGGCTCGTCTTCCTGGAGAACGATGGGTCGAACGAAGTCCGACAGCTAGGCGCGTTTGCGATTCAGCCCGAGGACTGGACGAAGTGCGTAGAGAAGCCGAAGGGTACAGACGACGGGATCTGCAAGCTGAAGGACAAAACGGAGACGATCTCGGATCCCGACGGAGTGCGCACGGCGATCGTGAAGGAGAAGGGAGCCGTGGTGAAGTACAAGTTCAAGGGAAGCAAGCTCGGTGGCATCCTGAAGCCGAACACGAGCCAGATCCGCGTCTGCCTCTATGTGGGAGATGATGCGGGCACATCCGTCCTCGACTGTGAGGAGAAGGGTGGAGGGCGGCTGATCAAGTGTGATTCGACTAATTAGCTGGATGCGGGCTGGAGGATTCGATGACTAACAGGATGTCGATCAAGCTTGGAATCGTCGCGTCGGTGTCGTTGGCCACCGTTGCCAGCGGGGCTATCGCTATGGCTGAAACGGTGGCGCGACATTTCGGCAGCATGAACCCAGCGGACGAGGGGTGGCTGGAGAACATCGAGGAAGCTGATGGAGCGCCCTTCGTGGGGCCAGTCTCGGATCCGGTGGGAGGACGACCGATCGATGCATGGCAGATTGACACGCTATCGAATGGGGGATCGCCGTCCGGTGGGATGGATTTGGCGTCAGATGAAGTCGTGTACCGCGTTGATCTGACTGCCGATGAGATCGCCGAGCTGTTGGACGACGGTTGGTCGCTCAACGTGACTTTTCGCCCGGTGGCAATTGACCCTGACCCTGATCTCCTGAATCTGGCGAGCTTCAAGGTCGAGGAGCTTGAGGGCGTCAATCAGATTCGCTCGTACCCTATCAATGTCGAGATTGACGGAAGAAGCTTTGCGGTGAGGTTCGGAGACTCCACGACTCGACATCCGGTGCCGAGCGACGAGTACACGGTGGTCTCATTGCGAGACCTGGATGCTGACGGTGTGGCTCACGGCTTCATCAACAACTTCCTAGTCGAAGCCTCAGTACCCATCGCAACTGTTGGTGGTTCAAGCGCGATGAGGGTCGAGTTCGGGGATAATGCCGGTGGGAAGCCATCGGGGCCTGCGACACCGGAGGCGATCTTGAACTATCGCGAGGTGTCGCTGCTCAAGGCGTCGATTCCGGTGTGTGGGAATGGGATAGTAGAGACGACGGAGTGCTGCGACCTCGGATCTGCGAACGGTCCCAGCAGCGGGTGCTCGACGTCGTGCGAGTGCCAAGGGTGCTGCGTCAGCAATTGCGCTGAGCCGCCACCGCTGGAGTGCGCCACGGCCGCAGACTGTTCAGGTGGTTCTGAAGGCTGCTGTGGAAATGGCATCCTCGAAACCGGCGAGGCGTGCGACGACGGGAACTTGGACGGAGGCGATTGCTGCGCAATCGACTGCACGGTGCCTGCATCGTGCACGCCAGCATGTCCCGGTGTGTTCGGTCCGCAACTCCTGAATCCTGTCTCGATGAAGGTCCGGCTGCGGGATCTAGCCCTGGACGGGGAGTACGAGCGGTGGACGACAAG
Source organism: Smithsoniella earleae (assembly GCA_032356285.1). Taxonomy (NCBI): domain Eukaryota; kingdom Viridiplantae; phylum Chlorophyta; class Ulvophyceae; genus Smithsoniella; species Smithsoniella earleae. Next base: position 16,607 of record JAULKQ010018202.1, on the reverse strand, counting down.
TCGCGGCGGCAAGAAGGGCGACATGATCCTTCGGTTCGGCCAGGACATTGATCCCAGCACGGAGCCCACCCGGCTCGTCTTCCTGGAGAACGATGGGTCGAACGAAGTCCGACAGCTAGGCGCGTTTGCGATTCAGCCCGAGGACTGGACGAAGTGCGTAGAGAAGCCGAAGGGTACAGACGACGGGATCTGCAAGCTGAAGGACAAAACGGAGACGATCTCGGATCCCGACGGAGTGCGCACGGCGATCGTGAAGGAGAAGGGCGCGGTCGTGAAGTACAAGTTCAAGGGAAGCAAGCTTGGTGGTATCCTGAAGCCGAACACGAGCCAGATCCGCGTCTGCCTCTATGTGGGAGATGATGCGGGCACATCCGTGTTGGACTGCGAGGAGAAGGGCGGCGGACGGCTCATCAAGTGCGACTCGACCAATTAACTGGCTACGTGAGCTTGGTGGCCCCCATCTCCCGAAGCGGTGGCTCGCACCGAGCCACCTCGCAGGCTGTCGGGGTGCGCTTTGTCTAGAGCTTCTGGTACTTCCCCTTGCCGACGCGCTTCACCTTCTTGCCGTCCATCCAGCGGGTGATGGCCGGGTAGACCTGGTTGCGGCCACGCGCCTTCACGCCAGGGCGCTTCATCACGTCGTCGACGGAGAATGACTTCGGCAGGCCCTTCAAGACGCCGTCCCAGCTGACGCGCTTGCCGCCGGACTTCTTCTTGGCACTCGCAGGCTTCGTGGTGGCCTTCTTCCGAGGACGGCCGTTTCCCGGTGTCGGCTTCGTCCCGGTGATCGCGGCCTGCCACTGCTCGGCTTGCGCGACGAGCTTCTGAAGGTCGGCCTCTCGGCGTCGAATCTTGGCATGGACCGCATCGAGGGCTCGCTGGGCCTGCTTTCGTACGTTGGCGAATGGATCTGATTTGGTTGGCATGTCCGTGTGCTCCGTTTCCGGTCCGTTTCATGGACCCGAGGCCATTCGTAACTCACACCGGACAATTCTTCGAGCAGATGTCTGGAATTGTGGACACCTCGGGCACGCCGATGCGGAGATGGGGGGTCGATCGGTCGAGACGGCGCAAGACTCGGCAGCCGGGGCCGTCTCTTGCGCTGCTTGGCGCAAAGCTCCTTACTTCAGAGACAATGGGGAAGTCGCCGGGAATCGAGACTGTTGAGTACCTAGTTCAGGAGGACCTCCGAGAGCGATACGTGCACCAGCTTGGGAAGACCCAGTGGCTGGAGGTCTATGGGGAGCATGCCCAGCCGTCAGGCTGGTTTGGTGTCTACTCGGCGCTGCTCTCTCCCTGCCAGGTAGCCGAGGCCCTCGATAGCCCAGCCTGGGATCTGATGAAGGGAGACGGGCTCTCCGGGTTCTCTCAGTACTACGAGGACGGCGTGCCGCTGGTGACCTATCAGCCCTCGTCTGCGCAGCCGGTGCGGCCTCTAGTTCTCCTGCGAAGCTTTCACGGAGCGTTCGAACCCTACCTGGAGTTCTGCGAGGACTTTCGGTTCTTTCACAACCTTGCCCACGACACTCAGCGAGGGCTTCTGCTCGATTTCGACGATTCGGGGTACGAGCAGGAGGTCGCGAGAATCGGGCAGGAGGCTGCCAGTGTTACTCTGCGAGCGGTCACGCAGTTCCTCGCGGCAACTCAGATGACTCTAGCCCTCTACTTCGACGTGGTTAGGCACTCGCCCCTGCCGCTCTCGGTTGTACCGGATGAGCTGCTTGATTGGACCGACTCCGGTCCGACGTGGAGGGTGTCGATGGATATCCGAGATTGGCCGCATGACAGCTTTGTGAGTAGCTCTCGGCTTCTCGGCAAGGTCTTGATCCCCCCGCCACCGCTCGAAGACTCCGGCGCATGGCCGTTCCGTGAGGCTGATCCGTTGGTGCCGTTCGTGATCGGAGTCGATTCACGCGGCGAGAACGTTGAGTACGAGAGCGAGCCAGATCGCCTTGCGGACTACTTTGGAAAGAACCCTGACGCTCCGCACTATCTGACTCCTGTATATTTCAGGAAGGACGTGCTTGCGAAGTACTATGCGGACTCGTCGCGATACTTCGTTGAAGACGGTCAGGTGGGCTGCCTGTCTCTCTGGCGAATGAGGATTGACAATGACCATCGATCGCATGTGATCGCATTTCTGGGCGATCTTGGCCGGGACTTGCCACATGCCGAACGCCTTCACTGGAAGGCGCACAATGTGCCACCAGGCGAGCAGATGAGCCGGACCGCGATTCGCCGGAGTTTCTTAGCTGAGTTTGCGGAGGCTGAGGCTGAGGATCTCACATTCAGGGCCTTGTACGAGCGGCTGCGATCTGCCTGGCAGGAGAAGTTCGGTTGGTGTCTCTATCGTGAGCCGTCCGAGGACGATCGCCATCTCATCCAGACCGTTCGGGTGCCTCTCTCGAATTCTCAGTCGGAGTTCGACGAGCAGGTCCTTACGCTGACGAAGCTTTTGGTGGACTACTTGGATGATCGGTCGATTGCGAAACGGGCAGGGCGTGGGGGAGCCGGTGAAAGGAGCATCGGCAAGCTGGAGCGGTTTCTCGCGTCTGCGGATTTTCCGGGGCGAGAGCAGCACGTCGGATTCCTGCGACAGTTACAGCAATTGCGCTCAACTGGGTCGGGGCACTCAAAGGGGTCGTCGTACCGCAGTGTTCTCCAGCGGCTCTCCATCGATCCGGCTCGCAGGCCGGATTCCTTCTCTAAGCTGCTGCATAGTGCCAATGAGTTCTTGCGGTCTCTTGCCAACCACTATCTTGGTTCAGACGATGGAGACGCTGAGCCCAGACGCTAAGCCGATCAGGCCCGACTAGATGGCGCGCAATCTCGACGTGATTTTGGAGCGAGGAGCTGCCAAGAGTGTCGGAGCAGTGCAAGTCGGGGGAGAGTTCGAGGCATTGGAAGTCGCGAGCCTCCCATACGGGCCTGTACGGCTTCGAGTATCGTTCCACCAAGGTCTCGACGACATGGCGACGACTGTACCGGCGGCCCGACGCTCCGACCTCCCAGAACTCGGACGCCGTCATCGCCTCGAAGTCCTCTCGCGTTCGGCCTGGCTCCTCCCGAGAGAAGATGGGTTCCCGCTCGATCAGCTCCGATAGGACGCCCTGGGCGACCTTGAACGGCGGCGTCCCGCTACCAAGCCATCGCCGACGGCGATGTGGCCGTGATTCGATCGCCGGACGTCGGTGTCGAAGAAGGAGAAGCGCTAGCGCGCGAGATCGACGACAAGCTTGCGTGGACTACTTCGCTCACCTCGAAGCTTGGAAGGGAGGTGGACCTTCAGGTAGTCGATGAAGCCACTGAGCACGTGCGCAAGTATCTGAGGGAGGAGTGCATCGTCGTATTCGACCCCGATGGTGAACTGCGCGCGTATCTTGCTCACAGCGGCTCGTCGGCCTGACCCTTGGTCGGTTGATTCGTAGATGTCGGTGGCAGCATCGGGTCCGGCGAGTTCCGGGAAGCCGTCCACGGTGGGGGAGACGCCGCGCGCGATGGAGACCTCTTCATCGCGTTTTTCACTGGGTACGCGACGCTGGAGGACTGATCGCGGCGAAGACCTTCCGTTCCTGTGGGCGCTTTTCTCGGCCTCCGTCTTTCCTCACCGATGCACCATCCGCAGCACGTTGTCCCGGTGGTAGTCGAGGAACCCCCTCTGGCCTGCCGAGAACAGCCCTACGTCGGGGGGCGCAGGCGGATCGATGCCCATCTTGTTCAGCGATTCCCGGTGGGCCACGGGCGAGATGATCATCGCACCCTCGTCCTCGAACGAGATGAAACCCTTGTCGAAGAGGTGATCGACCGTCGGCGTGAGCAGCAGGCCATTCTCGCCGTTGAGTCGTTGATCATTGTCGCTGTCGCGCCAGGGGCGGATGTGACTCGCGACCAGGTGCTCCGCCCGGTCTACCCGCGTCACACGGCAGGCGCTCTCGATCTGCTGGACGTTCTTGCGAAAGAGGCCCTGGCCCCGGCGAGCCTGGACGATCGCGGCCCGCGACGTCTCAGCGATACTGGCGTCCTGCGCGACGCGATCCTCCTCGCGTCGCTCCCACTCGTCCAGCGTGGGCTCCGGCGCAGGGGATCGCGACTCCGCTTCGCTGACGGCCCGCGCGGTCTGAAGCACCGTGTCCACCTCGCCTCCGATGCGCTGAAGGATCACGCCTGCGAACTGCTCGCTGACCTCGGTCAGGTACACGCTTTGAAGCCCGTCGCCGTTGGGGCGGAGCGGCGCGTATTTTTCGGCGAGGTGCGGCACGAGCGATCCGATGAAGTCCTTGGGGCGCACCCGGTTCTGAGTCTCGACGACGGCGACCTCGACCTTCCAGCCGATCGTCCCCCAGTTTGCGCCCGCTGTGCCAAACTCGCTGGGCTTCGGGCTCTCGTAGCAGAATGACTTCACGACGCCGATCGCCGCGATGCGTGTGTCCTTGAAGGACAGCACGATGTCGCCCGGTGAGACCTCGCGCATGTACTCGTAGAAGCGGTTGCGGTCACCGTTGCTCTTGCGCTTGGGGGACCAGAGGTAGCCCCCGCCAATCTCGTGGCGGTAGGTCTGGTTCTGATTCACCCACCAGTAGCGCACCGTCGCATGGTGCCGTGGACGGTAGCGGGTGTCGAGAGGCGACCGGACGCCCCAAGTTTCACCGCTGGCGGTGGTCGGGAACGGGTAGACAGTCCAGTCCCGTTCTCCCCCCTGTTGGGACTGACCGCGCTCGGGTGATTCTCTTGTGGGACAGATTGGCGGTGGATCTCAGTTCACTCTGCCGCGAAGGCCGGAAACACTGGGATGCCGGTGCACGACCCGGTGACGCGGCGCACAGGGCCGACCTCTAGGTTCTCGACTTCCAAGTCGGAGCCTCGGTCGTTCCAGATCGCCACGGGCGTTGGCGTGTTGGAGTTCTCTGCAACCTCGGCGACGACGCGGCCGTCGATGAGGAAGAGCACTTCCTTCGCTGCGCGGACGACGGCGTAGTCATGGTAGACGTCCCACGACGACGGGATCTCTACGTTCAGCCGATACAGGATCGTTTCGTTGTCCCTGACCTTCACTATGGCCCGAACGTGATCTCGCGCACCCTGCGAGCGATCGTCAGCATTCCATGTGTCGAAGAAGTACGCGACATTTCGCTCGCTGATGCCGAAGCCGAACTTCTGATAGTAGCCTGTGAACTTGATCCGTGCGCGGGCCAGAATCGGCGAGCGGTCAACCTTGAAAGTTGTGCGGGTGGCGATTCGTGCCTTTACTTCGACACCGCCTTGGTCATAGGCCCGCAGCACAACCGGGACACCGGGATTGTCAAGGACGACCTGTTTTTCAAATGTACGCGGTTGCGGGGTGTTTCCGTCGCCAAGTTGGATCCATCGGTCCAAGTCAAACTCGGAGGCTCCGTCGAAACCGAACGCGAGGATGTCGTGGGACAGTTGCGACGAGTCGGCTTCGAGCTGCGGGTCGTGCGCGGCACTCGACAACAACTGGTTCCGAGTGAGCGCGGTCGTCGGAGAGAGCGTAGCTCCACGAAGATCGGCACCCCGCAGGTTGGCCCCGACTAGGTCGGCCCCGGAGAGATCGGCCCCCCGCAGATCGGCACCGACGAGTACGGCATCTGACAGGCAAGCGTGGCGTAGGTTCGCGTCAGCGAGTTGGGCAGGGTTCACTCCGTCCAGGGAGTCTCCGTCCCAGCCAGTCGATAGATGTGCGTTCGATAGGTCTGCTGTCCAGAGCCAGAATTGTCCGCCATAAGCGGCCAGGAAAGTTGTTGTTCCAAGCGCGACTGCGACGAGGCAGGCGACGAGGAGCCGCCACGTTGTGGGTTTCAGGGGGCTGGTGCCGCCAGGGGTCTTGAGCCTGTCGAGGGCGGCCCGAGGTGTCAGGTCTGCTGCCATCCAGCGTCTGCTTGCGTCGCCCCAGTAGATCGCCAGGAGAACGGTCAACGTTTGCAGGATTGAAACTGGAATCGAGTGTGCCGCGAGATAACGCCACCATAGAGCCGCTAGAGTCAGTGGCCCGAGTAGCGAGATCGTGGCGATCGACAGCAGAGCCTGAGAGTCGGATACAAACGTCCGATGTGCGTTGAGGATGGGTATCCGCCAACGAAGAAGGCTGAGCGGTAGCCACGGGTGGAGATTGCGATCGATGCTGCGCCCGTCGACTCCGACGGCTGGCAGCAATCTGACCTCATCCCAGACCACACTGAGAGATAGCTGCATGTGGATGAATAGCCCGAGGACGAGAAGCGGCGCGGCGGCATAGAACGCTATCGCCGACACGTCGACCTGAAGGATAGGGAGACGGAAAGACGACCCTGCGGCGAAGAGTTTGGCGTCCGTAGTCGTGGCTACAGCGAGCAGCACGTACAAGCAAGCGAGTGCGGCCGTGATCATCGACCTTCCCAACGCGGCGGCGGCTTGCCGTGCGTGCTCGGGATCCAGTTGCGCCGAGATGCCGTCTGGTAGAACTGCATCGGTCAAGTCCGCCAGCGCAAGCGATCGAGGGTCCAGGTTCAGCACGTGAGCGAGGCTCGCGTCCCGGAGATCAGTGCCGACTAGGCTGTAGCCTCCGAGATCCATGTCCCCAAAGTCCACTGTCGCAAAATCCACTCGTGTCTTGTCACGGAGCAGTGCCTTGGGGGGCGAGGGCGGGGGAGTCGGACGCATAGGAGTTCTCCTGGGCTTGCCTATCGACTGAGGGCCTGTGGCCGGGCGTGGGCTAGGCGGGGATTCCGCTCTTTGGGTAGGGGGAACTACGCGCGAAACGCTTCTCCGGGCGTCGTCGCGATCGTCGACCGCCCGCCGCCGCTCCGCCGGCACGTGCGCCTCGTACGCGACGAACACCTCGCGGTCCTCGAAGCGAATGTGCTTTTCCAGCGGGTCGGGGAAGGCGGCCGGGTCGCCCTGATCGGCGGCGGAGATCAGCCATCATCGATTCCATGGTGCGGTGTTCGTATAGGAGCCGAGTGATTATGTCTTCGGGTACGGTCTCAGCTCTCGATGCAAACGGCGCAGTCGGCGATGGCCGTCCTTGTTGTGTTGCTGGCTGACGCTCCAGGAATGCCGATGGAGCCGGGCGTGTTCGCGTAGCAAGCACCGCTCACGGTCAGGCCCGCCGTGTTGTTCGTTAGTACCGCGAATCCCCATCCGAAGGTGTTGCCGCTGTATGCCGATGTGAATCCGCTAGGGCAGGTCGTCGTTCCGTAGGCGGTGAGTACGGCCTTCCCGCCCCCACTGCCCGCGGTCGCCGGTAGGCTTGTCACGTTTACATCGAGACTCGTGGGCATGTTCACGACATCGACGGTCGTCGGAGTGATACCGCCCAGCACGTTCCCCGCCTCGTCCACGAAGGCCATGCCACGGATCTTGAGAGTGTTCGGGAACTTCACCGTGAACGCCCAGGCGAGGGTGCTGGCGGCGAGGAATCCGATGGTGATGCCGAGTGCGAGTTTGCGCATGATCGAGCCCTCCTGCGGTTGTGGTGAGGTCTGACGCATGCCTCGACTCGCTCGTTCGCGTCAACCCACGTACAGGGCCTTGCGCGCAGCGCTCGGTGAGTGCCTACTCGCACGATGACACCCGAGCTTTGGTCGTTGGCCGCTGCGGTCCTCCTCGGAATCGTCCACGTGTCGGCCGACAGCTTCTCGTTCAAGGCCCTGGTCGGGAACGAGTACACCTTGAGCGCGCGGGATGAAGGGAAAGTGCGCACGGGCGTCGCGGGCCGGCTGCACCGAGCCGCGCGGAACTACACGGAGAACCTCGCCCTGTTCGCGGCCGTCGTATTCATCCTGCACGCGGCGGGCATCTCGGGGCCGTTGACGAGGTGGGGAGCGTATCTCTGGATCGGGGGGCGAGTGCTGTACCTGCCGTTCTACGCGTCGGGGATCCCATGGACGCGCACCATATGCTGGCAAGTCTCGATGATCGGTCTGGTCATGATGCTCGCGGCGTTGATGTGGTGAACCGCAGGTTCAGTTCAACGAAAGCGAGTGCTCCGCCGCCTTCGCCGAGAAGCTCCCTCTCGTCTGAGTGTGCGTTGACGATCACGAACCCGAGCGAGGACAGGCTTTCGGGACGATAGGACCGGCCGCGCAGCCAGACTCGGATGCCGACGAGGGACCGTTCTACGGTGACGTCGACGTCCAAGGGGTCTCCATCGCCGAGGTAGCGGAGGATCACGGTGCGAAGGTAGCCCGGCTGAACTGGCAGGTCTACGACGAGAACCGACCGATCACGGTCCACACGACAGCGACGCCGGCGGCCCAAGCGAGAACCACCAGCATGGCTCCCAGCACGCCCCATCGTGGCAGCGTCTCGCCAGCCGCTGCCCGCGATCGGCATTCTTCAACGACTTCGGTTGGCACGGTCTTCAAGACGAGCCAGATGCCGATCGGAGCGATGAGGAGGTCATCGAGGTAGCCGAGCACGGGGATGAAGTCCGGGATCAGGTCGATGGGGCTCACCGCGTAGGCAACCACGAGGCCGGCGAGGGCCTTGGTGTACCAGCGGACCCGAGGGTGACCCCACACGATCGCGAGCGTGCGCACCTCGCGCTTGAGACCGTCGGCACGGGCCTTCCAGGTGCATCGGGCCACCTTATGGTTGTCCCGGTGGAACCAGTCACTCCTTCTTCTTCAACTGGGACTCGTTGGCCGCGATGAACTCCCTGATCTCGTCGGCGTGGTCGAGCAGCGTCTTCCACTGCTCCTGGTAGAGGGTCACGGGGAACCTGCCCATGCCGTACACGCTTACCGCGCCCTTCTGGCTGACCTTCAATGTGAACTGGCCCGGCTTCGCCTTCGCCTGGGCCTTCAGAGCTTCGTTCTCTTTCCTCAGGCGTTCGAGTTCGGCTTGGACGTCTTCGTCGGACATGGCGTTCACCTCCAGGATTGGAGAAACGTCGTGGAGGAGGGCGAGGCGTGCACCTCGCTCCGCCGACCAGACCACCTACCGGAACGGCTTCACCAGGATGAGGGCGGGGTTCTCTGGTCCCCACAGCTCCGTCGTTTCGAGAAGGGGCACGAAACCGCGCGCGAGATAGAACGCGCGCGTTCTTGCGTAATTCTGATCGGGATCCGATGGGCCGAGCGTCTTCACATGGAGAAGCTTGAACACCCCTCGCTCGCGCATCTCGGCTTCGAGTCGATCGAGGAGCGCACTGCCGATGCGTTGGCGGTGGAAGCCGGGGTCGACGGCGAGCACTTCGACCTCGGCTGACTCCGGGTTGTGGATGCGTAGGCTCGCAAAGCCGACGAGCGTGCCGTCCAAGAGCGCGATGAACGAGGCGGGCAGCTCGGAGAGCCCGGCCAGATAGGAGCGATTCGACGCTTCGATGCCGAACCATTGGGGAAGTCGCTGAAAGATCGTTGCGCAACGGGCGAGGTCTTCCTTTCGGAAGGGACGAATCCGTAGCGTGGTCATGGGCGAACCTCTTTCGTGGGTGCGCTCGTGCGCACCTGAAGGTAGCGATGGATCTACACGCCTGCCTGCAACTCAAGAGCCCATGATGCGGGGATGATACCACATCTACCCGCTCACCGGATAGTCCCCGGCCCTTCGACCAACGCTTCCGGTGCTCGCCACACCTGCCCCTCGGGGGTAAGTGAGCGGCATGGCCGTGCAGGTAAGGTCCCTCGATCACATCCACGTCTACGCCGCCGACCCCGACTCGTCCGCGCAGTTCTACCAGGACCATTTCGACGCCACGCCGATCAGCCGCGACGCCAACATCAACGGCGACGTGCGGATCTTCCTGGGTCTGGGAGGGCAGGTTCTCGTCGTGGGCAGCTTTCCGGCGGGGCTTGCTGCCGCCGAGCCCCCTGACGCGGGAGACGGGGCGTACACGCACGGTTTTGGCGTTGCTCACTTCGGTCTTCGTGTTGCCGACGTGGAGGCGTCGGTCGCGGAGTTATCGATCGCCGGAGTCCGGGTATTGAGCCGGACGGTGCACGAGCCGTCGGGGCTCACCTACGCCTACGTGGCTGCTCCTGACGGGGTTGTGATCGAGCTGACGCAGTACGAGTAGCAGCGGCGAGTCACCACGACCGTGGACGCGGCGACCTGTCCTGCGCTCGCAGGGCCGGCTACCTTCGCGATCATGTCCAGGTGCAAGCCCTACGTCGTCGCTTCCGAGGAGAACCTCCGAATCGAGAACGAGGCCGACGCCTTCGATGCGATCGGGATGTCGGGCAGGACAGGGAGGCTTCTGCTCACCGAGAAGGATGTGTCGCCCGAGGTCTTCGACCTGCGCACCGGCCTCGCGGGCGCGGTCTTCCAGAGGTTCGTCACGTACGGAGTCATGGTTGCCTTCGTCGTCGAGGATCCCTCTCGCTACGGTCAACGGTTTGAAGAACTCGCCCGCGAGCATGGCTGCCACCCGCAGATTCGCATCACTACCTCGCGGGCCGACGCGGAGGCTTGGCTCTCTGCCTGAGCACATCTGCCCGGCCATGGGTTGTCGCGGATCTTGTGCCGGACCGCCTGCCCTTGCAAGCCGGAGCGACATCGGTCACAGGGAGGCGACGATGGCGACGAACCCCCCGGCAGGTACCCCGCGCATCCTTGCACGGCTCGCATACGAGGACGTGGAGGGCGGCATAGCCTTCCTGGGTCGGGCATTTGGCTTCCGTGAACGACCTGGCACCCGGCTGGAGTCAGGAGACGGCAAGTTCTTCCTGACCGAGATGGACGTCGTCGACAGTCGGATCATGGTCAGCAAGGTGGGTGGCCACGATCTACAGAGTCCCAAGGCGATTGGGGGCATTACGGGGATCCTCGTCGTGTACGTAGACGGAATCGACCAGCACTACGCCGCAGCGAAGGCGGCGGGCGCTCAGATCGTCGGTGAGATCGCCGACATGCCTTGGGGCGACCGCCGGTACGAGGCGCTCGATCCAGAAGGGCACCGCTGGGCGTTCCACGAGCACCTCCGCGACGTCTCGGCCGAGGAGGTGCGCCGCGCCCTTTGACGGATGACCCCTGACGCCGAGGCATCGCAGGGGCGACGTCGCTGCGACCCACGGGTCGTGTGATGGTGCTCGTCCGAGGCAGGTTGCCGAGCATGGCCGAGGAAGCGGTCACCACGGCTCCTCGCGGCCGTTCGGGGTCGACTGCTAGGTCGGGTTGGGGCCGAACAGCAGGAGCCTCAGCATCGTCGAGCGGCTTGCGAGTGTGAGGGACTTGCGGACCCGCCGGGACCAAGGCGACGATGCTTCTGAGGAACACGACCTCGGAGGTACGACATGCATCACGAATCTCTCTCCCCCTGGCAACACGATCACACGTTCGGGCAGGACATCGTGCGGGTGGGGGAGCGGAGAACCTGGTGGGTAATCGTGCTCACCGGCGCGATGATGGTCATCGAGGTCGTGGCCGGAGTGCTCTACGGCTCAATGGCACTCCTGGCCGACGGGCTACACATGGCCTCACACGCCGGGGCACTCGGAATCACGGCGTTGGGGTACGCGTACGCTCGTCGACACGCGGCTGATCCTGGCTTCTCTTTCGGGACCGGGAAGGTGAACGCACTGGCGGGGTTCGCAGGTGCCCTCCTGCTCGCAGTCTTCGCCGTCGTCATGACGGTCGAGAGCCTGGAGCGGCTCTTCAGCCCGGTCGCCATTGCGTTCGACGAGGCCATCTTGGTCGCTGTTGTTGGACTGATCGTGAACGGGGTGAGCGTGCTCCTGCTCGGTGTCGCGCACGAGGCTCATCGTGACGGTGGCCACGGTCATGCGCACCACCACGACCACAACCTGCGCTCGGCGTACCTGCACGTGCTGGCGGATGCCTTGACCTCGATTCTTGCGATCGTCGCACTCCTGTCCGGCAAGTATCTCGGCTACGGCTGGATGGATCCCGCGATGGGGATCGTCGGAGCGGCGCTGGTGACGCGATGGTCGATCGGCCTCCTGCGGCTGACCTCTGGCGTGCTCCTCGATCGCCAAGCGCCCGAAGAGCTTCGACGCAGGGTCGTACAGGCCGTCGAGGCCGACTCGGGTGACCGAGTGGCCGATCTCCACCTGTGGTCGGTGGGGCCGGGGATCTACGCGACGATCGTGTCGGTGGTGACCGACGACCCGGACTGCGCGTCGCGCTTCAGGGCGCGCCTGCCCGGTGATCTCGGGATCGTCCATGCGTCGGTCGAGGTGCTCCACTGCGCGGACACGAATGATCCGATCATAGCCGCGGGGGCTCGCTGAAAGGTCGAACGTCACCAGCAGGTTCCGACGAGGGCGTTCGTCGAACACGCCGACCGTCAACGCGGCCGAACCTCCGTTCCCATCCCCGCGGTAATGAACACTGCGGTCGCGGACCTGGCGATGTCCGCTGTGTGCCAAACGCCCGGTTCGTTGATCGCGTATTCTCCGGGCATGAGGATCGTCCGCACGTGCTCCCCACCGATCTCCTGCACGAGGGTGATCTCGCCGGCAGTGCAGAGGACCAGCTCGGCTCCGACGGGGTGCATCTCCCACGAGTCCCACGGTCCATCGAAGGTGTGCATCGAGACCAAGCGACCTTCCTTGCCGTCGTCCTGATGGCGCGCTCCGTAGGCTTCGTACCAGTCCATCCCGGTGAACGGGGGCTCGATGATCACGGTGGCTCCCGGGCCGAGGTGCACGGGCGTCGTCGGCAGGCTGTTCGGCATCTTCGTCTTCTCCTATCGGATTCCGCGAACGTCTGCCGTGTCGCACACCTTCGGCCGGCGGGGAACCTCCGCTCGTGTGGATCCTGCCGGGATTGAATGGCCCGGTGGCGGGGTCGTTGTGGAGGGCAGAGCCGGTGTCGGACGAGATGCGCACTAGCCTGCATTGGGTTCCACGTCGAGCAGAACGTAGCGGTCGCCATGGTGGCCGATCCAAACCCACAACTCGTCAGACGTGCGCAGGTGGTCGCAGAGATCGGCCGTGTGGGCGAAAACCTCCTCGGGGACGTAGTCGTCGTCGGGCCGACCGAAGCGCCGGTTCAGAAACATCGCAAGCTCGGTCCGCGGGGACGAGTTTGGTCTCAGCTCGCGCTTGTCCTTCGACCGGCGGTACATATTGAAGCTCAGTGGCACCCTGTGTTGTCCATCAACGAGAAACGTCATCGAGAGACGCCTGTTCTTGACGACGACGTCCTCGACGGTGGCCCTCCACTTGCCTTCAGGGCAGTCGAGAGGCCGCGGATCGGGTGCAGCGTTTGGTCGCTCGTAATTGACGATGCTGGCGCGGATAGCACGCGGTCCGTGGCACACGAACAGCCGTCGCTGGGAAGCGATCGAGAGGGTCCTGAGGGACTCGGGTCCAGGAAGAACCGACGAATCCGCCTCCTGCCACGTGCAGGACGAACACGCGGCAATGGGGACACCCGCGACCCAGAAGTGACGCTCATCATCAGCGAATCCTTCTCCGATCTGCGTTTGAACAGTTTCATCCGAGTCATAGAACTCAACCGTGAAAGACAACGGCATGCTGTACGTCGTCTTTGCGAAGGTGATCTCGCTCTGGCATCTCGGGCATCTCATCGGGTCAGTCTTCATTGTTGTCCTCGGCTTCGTGGTAGATTGCATCAAACGTAGCAGCAGCCAGGCGACGGCTGTCGGTAGTCGTGTGTTGGTAGACCTTGAGGGTGAGCGAAGGGTTCGCATGCCCCATCTGGTCGGCGATCGCCCGTACCGGAACTCCTCCATCGGACAGCATTGTCGCGTGCGCGTGACGTAGGTCGTACATGCGAAACTCTGGTGGAAGACCGGCTTGGCTGGCCGCCCGCTTCAGCCTTCGCAGGAGAACGCTTCTGTGGATCGGGGTTCCAAGGGAGGAGGGGAACAAGAGCCGGGTGGGGTTGAACCGGGAATCGCCGTTCCCGTCTTCGACAACCTGTTCAGCCTGCCCGGCAAGACGGCCGAAGAGACCAGTGGGGATCGCCAGAGGCCGGTTGCCAGCGACGGATTTCGGCGCATCCTCGTGTAAACCGCCGCCGGAACGGAGGCGGACGATCCGGCGACGGACGTGAAGCTCGGCCCTTGAAAGATCGAGGTCGCTGACGCGCAGTGCCACGGCCTCCGATGGTCGGAGGCCGAAGACGAGCATGACCTCCAAAACCAGGTCGGGGATGCCGCCCCGAGAGAGCACCTTGAGTAGCCGCGACACCTGGTCGCGCGACGGACCTAACAGGTTGGGGTGTCTAGGCTGCGGAAGCCTCAGGCCAACGGCCGGGTTGTAGGCAATGAGACGTACCTGGGCGTCGCTGGCGTGCCGGAGAGCGGATCTCAGCGCAGCCGCCACCTGCCGGACCGTTGACGGGGAGAGGCCGCGCTCGGAGAGGTCGTCGAGGAGTTGTTGGAGGTCCTCCGAAGATACGCTCTGAAGCCGTCTCGCCAGAAGTCGATCGGGAACGTACCGGTCGATCAGCTCCACGTAGGTCTGCCAAGAGTTCGGCCGGCACCGCTGGCGCGCCTCACCCTGGAGCCAGTCGGCCAAGTACTCGCCGAACGAGAGCTTCTTCGGCTCCACCAGCTTCCCGGAGGACTGCTCTGCGACGCGCGCGGCTAGGAACCGCTGTGCATCCCTCTTGGTCCCGCGAACGACCTTTGAGTAGAATTTCTGGCGGCCGTTCGCGTCACGGCCCAGGAAGACTCGGACGAGGTGTCGGTCCTTCCCCCGCGTCGTGATCGTTCCCCGCATATAGCACCTCCTCCACGGTAGTTGTTGAACTCCGTGTTGAACCGGGGGGCGTTGCGGGATTTCCGGCGGACACTACATCCGCGGAACTACAGGAACTATAGCAATGGCCAGGGGGTGAATCGAACACCCGACACGCAAATTTTCAGTCTGCTGCTCTACCAACTGAGCTACCTGGCCAGGTGCCCAAAACGATCCCGTCGAGATAACGAGCGGTCTCGGGTGAGTCAACGCACCTCGGCTTGCATCGGGAGGCGGCGGCTCAGGGGTCCGGGGCGTGGGCCTCGATCCAGTCGATCATGTTGACTTCGAGCTTCACGCCGTCGAGCGCGTTGATCTCCTGGACGCCCGTCGGGCTCGTGACGTTCACCTCGGTCAAGTAGTCGCCGATCACGTCGAGGCCGACGAAGACGAGGCCGTCTTCGCGCAGGCGGGGGGCGAGGCATGCGCAGATCTCGCGGTCGCGTTCGGTGAGAGGCGACTTCGCGGCGGAGCCGCCGACGTGGAAGTTCGAGCGGCTCTCCGCGTCGCTCGGGACGCGGAGGACGGCACCGAGCGGCTCGCCGTCGATGACGATGATGCGCTTGTCGCCCTGGCGAACCTCGGGGAGGTAGCGCTGCGCCATGATCCGGGTCTTGCCCTGGTCGGTCGAGGCCTCCAAGATCGCGCCCACGTTCCGGTCGTCCGACCGGACGTGGAAGATGCCCGCTCCGCCGCAGCCGTCGAGCGGCTTTACGATCATCTCGCCGCCGAGCTCCGTCAGGAACTCGCGCAAGAGCTTCATGTCGGCCGTGACGAGGCTCTCGGGAACGACGTCGGGGAAGTGGAGGGCGTAGAGCTTTTCGTTCGCGTCGCGGAGTCCCTGCGGATCGTTCAGCACGAGAACGCGGCCCGCGTCGGCGAGCGACGCGGCGTGCGTGTCGAAGAAGAACTCCATGTCGAACGGCGGGTCCTTCCGCAGGAGGACGACGTCGAGTTCCTCCAGGGGGCGGCGGCTCGCTTCGCCGAGCGTGAAATGGTCGCCGACCTTGCGGCGAACCTTCACGCTCCGCACCAGGGCTTCCGGTGTGCCGCGTCGAATCGAGAGGCTTTCCGGCGGGATGTACAGGCACTCGTGGCCGCGGGCGCCCGCTTCCTCGAGGAAGACGAAGGTCGTGTCCTTCTCGATGTCGATCCCGCCCAGGGGATCCATCACGAAACCGATCTCGAGCTTGCGCGAACTCATGCGGGATCCTCTTCGCTCGGGGCGTTCGGCATGTCACGCGGTCGGACGACGATCGTTCCGGCGAGGTAGTCGTGCAGCGCGCGGCGCGGTGTGAACGCCGCGAGCAGAAAGCCGAAGCCGAAGGGCAGGGCGGAGAACCCATAGCCGATGAAGCGCCCGAGGCTCTGTACGGGGTCGAGGGGCGCGCCGTCGAGACGAACGACGTACAAGCCCATCAGGCTCTTGCCGATCGTCTGGCCTCCCGCGTGCATGAAAACGAAGTACGCCGCGACGAGCACGAACTGCCCGATCGTCGTGAGCTGCTGCGTCAGGAGATCGTCGTAGAGCTCCGTCGTGCCCGACACCGCCTCGGCGGCGCGGATGCCGATCCACGCGAGGCGTGGGAGGGCGGAGCACGCGACCGCCAGCACCATGCCGTCGACCACGAGCGCCCACGCGCGCGACACGAACGCGGGGGACGACTGCGGACCGCGCGGAAGAGCGCGCGGGCGACGGCGCCGCCGGCGGGGAGCGGGAGCGTCGGTCGGCAGGTGCGTCGCCGTCGGGCCGCGCGGCCCGTCGTCGCGGGCGGGCGGGCGAGGCTCGAGCGGGTCGTCGAGCGTGAACGCCTCGCTCTCGTCGGGCTTCTCGAAGCTCGGGTCGGAAGGAGGCGTCGTCGTCGGCGGACGGTCCTCCCGCAGCGAGGCTCCGCACGAGCCACACGTCAGCTGGTGTGGGTGCAGCGGCTGGCCGCA
>JAULKQ010018191.1:0-10178 GCA_032356285.1 Smithsoniella earleae | reverse complement strand
CTTTAGCCACTTTCAAATCATCACTAGCTTGAATTAAATAATTAACTCGAGTTACAGGCATAAAAG
The DNA here is from genome assembly GCA_032356285.1 of Smithsoniella earleae. NCBI lineage: Eukaryota > Viridiplantae > Chlorophyta > Ulvophyceae > Smithsoniella > Smithsoniella earleae. The sequence continues at coordinate 10,112 of JAULKQ010018191.1, read as the reverse complement.
TGGCATCAATTGTAAAATAACCGATTTTAGAGGAGTCATTTTTGACTTCGGATTCTATTGGATTAGATTGATTGACTTTAGTGTTTAATGTGTTCAAATTCAGGTTGAATAATTTTTCTTGATTAAAATCTTTGATCAATTGCTTTGAAGTTAACAAACGCTCATTTTTCCATTGCTGATAAAAAATAGTGGTGTTATTGCTTGTTCCTATCGTTTTAGATTGGCTAAGATGACTTTTATTTAGCTTTTTTTCACCGGTTAAATTGACACTAGTGTTTTGGGGCGAAAGCCGTGAAGCAGTAGTTGCTAATGGGATGGTTTTCGTTAACAAATTTACCCAGTCAGTATATTGTACAGTCCCTGGACTATGAGTGATATGGTTTTTGCCGCAGGCAATAACAAATTTGATATTCAAATTTCCATTGGTAGTTAATGTAGCAATATATTGATTAGAATCTACTGCATAAATAAAATCAGGAAATTTTAAGTCTCTCGCGCGCACAATTCCGGGTCCTTTTACACTTAAAAAACCAACCTGTGGAGAGAAAAATTCAAAGTCAGACGTTAAAATAACCTGTTTCATATTTAATAGTATGTCTAAAACTGATTCCCGAACTCCACTTAGCGTTTCATATTCGTGAGACGCTCCAGCAATCGAAACCAGCGGAATGGCTGTCCCTGTTAGTTGCGAGAGTAAAGATCGACGCAAACTATTGGCTACAGTTAAACCTTGACCGGGCGCAAAAGGTCCTAATTCAAAACGTCCGTAAAATTTCATAGGACTTTCTACTCGTGAATCAATACATGATAATAAAGTATCATCCATCGTTTTAGTCCTTTTATTTTTATTATTTTATTCTTTGACTCATTCTTAATCTTTAGCAATAATTTTGATAAAGCATGAATGTTTTAATTGTATTTAAAATCTTTAAACTACTCACTTATTTTAAAACAATTTAGTGTCCAGTAGCAAAACTTAATTAATTTTAGGTTATCAAAATCTAACGTTGTAGGCTTTAGAACAAGAATGAAGGATTTTTTAGCTTTTGCTTAGAAGGTCTATTCATTAAGCATATGCTTAATGAATAGGCCTTCTAAGTTGTGTTAAAAAACGTGAAAGCCTACTAACCTAAGAAATGGTCGTTTAAACACGACGTTTTTTAGGAGGACGACAACCATTATGTGGAATTGTCGTTATATCACGAATTAAAGTAATTTGAAGTCCTGAGTCGATCAAACCACGAATAGCTGTTTCTCGCCCTGGTCCAGCACCTTTAACCATAACTTTAGCTTGTTTTAAACCTTGGTCCATCGATTGACGCGCTGCCGCTTCTGCCGCTGTCTTAGCAGCAAAAGGAGTTGATTTGCGAGCTCCTTTAAACCCGCAACCTCCTGCGGATGACCAAGAAATAACTTCTCCTTTTAAATTTGTAATTGTTACAATAGTATTATTAAAAGTTGATTGAATATGAACTACACCTTTTGGTAGTTTCGCCGTCTTCATTTTTTTAGTTGTTTTTCGTATTTGTTTTGCCATAACTTTTTATTACCTTTTTTTATTAAAAATTAACCCTGACGCTGTTATGTTTTGGGTTAGTACAGATGACTAAAATTTTTCGTTTACGTCGAATTAAGCGACAATTGTCGCACATTTTTCTCACTGAGGGTCGTACTTTCATTTGATTTTTATCCTTTTTTTTATATTTGTTCTAAAATTTCTGATTTTTAAAAAATCGCAATTTTAAAAATTCAACGAACAAAAGAAAAGCCTCAATTCGTTTGATTCCATTTGGTTAATTTAGATAAAAAATGTTTTAAGTTAACTTAAAACATTTTTGAAGTGAATTCTAATTATGAATTTGTTTTTTCTCATATTCTATTAGGCTCCAGGAGTAGCGTTAGTTGAATGATTTTGTTTTAAACGATAAATAATTCGTCCTCTTGTCAAATCATAAGGGCTTAATTCTACAACAACTGAATCTCCTAATAATATTCGAATAAAATTTCGTCGTATCTTCCCAGAAATGTGAGCAATGACTTTAAAACCGTTTTCAAGTTGAATTCGGAACATCCCATTAGATAAACATTGGGTCACGACACCGTTCATTTCAATAAGATTTTGTTTTTCTTGACTCAAAGTTTTACCAAATAGAACATAATAATTCACCACCAACTGAACATTGGCGAGCTTCGCGATCAGTTAAAATTCCTTTAGATGTAGATAAAATGACAACTCCCATGCCATTTAAAATACGAGGAATATCTTTAGAACTAGAATAAAGACGAAGACCAGGCGAGCTTAGTCTTTTTAAATTTGTAATACAAGGAGTTTTATCGTTTCCGATATATTTTAACTCAATAGTCAACGTTGTTTCTGTTTCAGAAGGAGAAGATATTGAATTAATATAACCTTCTTTTTTCAATACTTTACTAATACGATAATTCATTTTCGTATTTAAGATATCCACTGTGTCATGTCTTGCTAAATTAGCGTTTCGAATACGTGTTAATAAATCACTGATGGTATCATTGACCATAAAAAAATTTCCTTCGCGGGTGTTTATCTTTACAAGAAGCAAAGACATAAATAATATAAAGTTGTACGATGATTCGACGTTTAAAAAAATATGGAATCACCTTATTAAAGTGCATTCTAAAAACGACTTGATAGATTCAAATCAAAGATTCCAAAAATCAATTCGTAACGACTAAAAATTTATGAAGTGGATTCAATGATTTGAATCTATCAAGAAAAAATTAATAAAATACGTGAATTTGAAATTGAAATTATTAATCTTTAAAAGGTAAGCCGAATTGTTTTAAAATAGCAAATCCGTCTTTGTCATTTTTTGCTGTTGTAATAATCGAAACATCCATTCCTCGAATTTGGTCAATTTTATCATAATTAATTTCTGGGAACATTAATTGTTCTTCAAGACCTAAACTATAATTTCCTGAACCATCAAAACTTTTTGGACTAATTCCTTGAAAGTCTCGAATACGAGGCAAAGCTAAATGAATTAATCGGTCTAAAAACGCGTACATACGTTTTCCACGTAATGTAACACAAATTCCAACAGGTGTTTTCTCTCTCAATTTAAAAGCAGCAATTGCTTTTTTAGATCGGGTCAAAACTCCACGTTGACCTGCAATAATACTTAATTCTTCTAATGATGACTGAAGTATTTTTGCATTTTGAGATGCATCGCCTAATCCTCGATTTATAACAATTTTTTCAATACGTGGCACTTGATATTTATTAATAAATTGAGGTTCTTCGCATAATGTGGGAACAATTTTTTGTTGATAAAAAGTTTTTAAACGTTCAGTCATAAGTTTCCTTATTATAAAATTTAAAATGGATTCACACATAAAAAAATTTTCAATATTCTAAAAAATTGAAAGCTGCCTTTGCGTGGCAAAAAGCTTCTTTTCTCCATATTTTCAAATAAATAAGATTATAAAACTTCAGGTGCTAAAGAAACAATTTTAGTAAAGCTCATTTCACGTAATTCACGTGCTACAGGACCAAATACACGTGTTCCACGCGGATTATCGTCTTTGTTGATAACAACAGCAGCGTTATCATCAAAGCGAATATAGGTACCGTTTTGTCGTTGAACCCCTTTGGCAGTGCGAACTACAACCGCACGAACCTTATCAGATTTTTTTAGGGGCATATTAGGAGTTGCTTGTTTAACAACAGCAATAATGATATCACCAATATTTGCGCTTTGTTTGAAGCTACCACCTAAAACACGAATACACATTAGTTTTTTAGCACCACTGTTATCGGCTACATTTAAAATAGTTTGGGGTCTAATCATAATGAGTTAATAGTAAAAATTTAAAGTTATTTAATTACAATTTGAGTTTTTACAGGCATTTTGTGACCTGCATTGCGTAAAGCGCCACGAGCAATAGTCTCGTTAACGCCTGTGATTTCATATAGCATTTTTCCAGGCTTAACGACAGCAACCCAATATTCAGGTGTACCTTTACCAGATCCCATACGACTTTCGGCGGCGCGCATTGTGATTGGTTTATCTGGAAAAATACGAATCCATAATTTACCATTACGACGAACGTAACGAGTTAGGACACGTCGACCAGATTCAATCTGTCTTGATTTGATCCATCCAGGCTCTAAAGCCTGTAGTCCAAAATCTCCAAAAACAAGAGTGTTTCCTCGGCTAGCTTTTCCTTTTCGATTTCCGCGATGATGTCTACGAAATTTTGTTCTTTTTGGACTTAACATAAATTAGTTCCCTTATTTAAATCATATTTTTTTAAATTTTTAGACTCTTTGTTTAAAAACTGTTCCAAATATAAAATGTTTATTATTATATTCTAGGAAATTTTTAACAAATAAAAAAGTCTCATATGGACTGCTAAATTTCGATGTGAAAATAAAAAACAAAATGAAAAAAATGGCTTTTGTATTTAAACTTAGCGAAAAAAGGAGTTGATTTTACAAATGATTTCTTATCAGTAAAGAAAAATGCCCAAAGGCTCAAATCTGTGGAATGACTAAATCAAAAATAAAATAAATTCGATAGTTATTTACTAATAAATAACATTAAGTTACTTCCCCTTTAAAAGTCCAAACTTTGATTCCGAGAATTCCATAAATTGTTTTAGCACTTTTTGATGAATAATCGATATCAGCTCGTAATGTTTGTAAAGGAACACGACCTTTACGGACCCATTCAGTTCGAGCAATTTCTGCGCCGTTCAAACGACCAGAAATTTGAATTTTAACACCTTCTAATTTAGCTACTCGAATTCGCTCTAACGATTTTTTGAGAGCTGCTCTAAAAGGAACCCTTTGCTCTAATTGCTCAATTAATGAATCAGCAATAATAGATGCTGAAGCATAGGGATTTTGTACTTTAAGAACATTTAAAATAATTTGGCTTTTTGGTAAATTATTGACCGCGCGTTGTTTTTCGCAAACTTGTTCTAATAAGTCTTTTAATTCATTTAGTGGCTCTTTGGAACGACCAACAATTTTCCCTGGAATAGCTGTGTGAATTGAAATTTCAATTAATGTAACCGGCTCCTTTGTTTCTACCTCTTGCGTTGTTTGACGACGCTGAATGATGATATCAACAATGTTTGTATTTGGATACTGATGTAAAATTTTTTCACGTAATAATTTGTCAACCATAATAAAGCTTGGATAATCACTTGGATTAGCAAACCATTTTGAACGGTGATCTTGTGTAATCCCTAATCTAAAACCTAGCGGGTGAGTTTTTTGACCCATAGTTAAAATACCTTCATGTTTAGTGTTATAATGTAAAAAATTGCTTTATTAACCAAAACTTAATTTTACTAAGAATTAATAACTAACTCTAAATTAGCGTTTTGATCTTTTATCTTTTTTAATGTGACCTTTAAATGTTCGTGTAATCGAAAATTCACCTAATTTGTGACCAACCATTTGGTCAGTGATAAATACAGGGATGTGCTCTCGGCCATTATGAACTGCGATAGTATGACCAATCATAATTGGAACAATTGTAGATGAGCGTGACCAAGTTTGAATAACTTTTTTATCATCTTGATCATTTAATTTTTGAACTTTTTTTAATAAATGGTTTGCAACAAAGGGACCTTTTTTTAATGAACGTGACATAAATTATTCCTTCTTAAATTACTTGAAAGATTTGCGGCGTTTAATAATAAATTTATTACTATATTTTTTTGCCTTACGAGTGCGTTGACCTAAAGCAGGGCGCCCCCATAGACTAACTGGGCGAACTCTTCCAATAGGTGATCGTCCTTCACCACCACCATGTGGGTGGTCACAAGGGTTCATCGCAACTCCTCGAACTTTCGGACGTCTGCCTAACCATCGCATACGACCAGCTTTTCCAATTCTTACATTAGAAGCCTCAACATTTCCTACTTGACCAATTGTTGCCCAACATTTCTGATTAACTAATCTGACTTCACCAGACGGAAGTCTTAGTGTTACAAAATTTCCTTCTTTCGCCACAATTTGAGCGACACAGCCAGCTGCCCTTGCTAGTTGTCCCCCGCATCCAGGTGTTAACTCAACATTGTGGACACTTGTTCCTAAAGGAATCGATTGAAATGGTAAGCAATTCCCAATTAAAATAGAAGCATTTGGGGCTGCTAAGACTGTTTCACCAACTTTTAAACCTCGAGGGTGAAGAATATAACATTTTTCCCCATCTTGATAATTAATTAAAGCAATTCTTGCATTGCGGTTTGGGTCATATTCAATAGTAGCAACTTTCCCTGGAACACCAACTTTTTGGCGTTTTAAATCAATTAAGCGATAAAACTTTTTATGACCACCACCACGGTGTCTACTAGTAATAACTCCTCGGTTATTTCGACCTTTAGAACATTGTAATGGTCTGGTTAATGATTTTTTTGGACTTGTTTGTGTAATTTCACTAAAATCTGAAACAGATCGATTACGTGTACTTGCTGTATAAGGCTTATAAAGGCGGATACCCATAAGATTCTCGGTAATTTATAATAAAATTTTTTAAATAGTTAAAGCTATAAGGTTGTATCTTTGAAGGACTCTTATGTCAAAAAAGTTTTTTCCTTTTGATATTTCAAGGGCCTCAAAGTTTCACTTTAATTTTTCATTCTATTTAAAATTTTTTTTAATCTAGTTTTTTTTAATGATTTATTGACTATGCAACAATTTATATTAATATTTTAAAGTATCGTGTTTCATATCTTATTGTATATATTAAATCACATCTTGAAATATTAAACTAAGTTTTCGTTTTGTAAACTTATTTTTTAATTTGTGTCATTTTCTACTTTAGCACTTGTTTCCCCAAAAACAGGAATCGTTTGATCTGATTTAATAGTAATAATTACACGTTTATAACGCGTTTTATAACCTTGTTGTCTCCCAAGTCGTTTCTTTTCTACAGGAGGCAAGTGCGTGTTTACTGCAAGGACATTGACTTGAAATAAATTTTCAAAAACTTTTTTAATTTGGGGTTTTGTTAATCTTGGATCAACGTCAAACGTATATTGATTTTTTTCAATTAATCGATAAGATTTTTCTGTAATAACTGGGTATTTAACTAGATCAATCATAGTTTATTATATGTGATTTATTTATTTACAACTGTTTAACCTAAGAAATTTTTAAATAAAAATAAATCATTTAAAAATTTCTAAAAAAGACAGTTTCGAATTGTTTAAAAAATTTGTATTTTTTAGGCCAATAAAAAGTCACTCTGTTACTTTTCAAGGTATTTTCTTTTTCACGAAAATAGTTCATTTGATACAAGTCTAAATTTTAGAAAAACTAAAACGGCCCAAATTTTGAAATCCTTCGAATTTTATTAAAGCCAAAACGAATTCGTGTTTATTAACTAAATTATTAATAGAGATTTATAGATTTAGTTTTGTTTAATATTTATCATTAAAATTTTTAATGATAAATAAAAGGTTATTAGAATTATAAAGTATCTAAATTAAAATTAGTACTATTAATAAAATAAAAAACATCTATAAATCACTGTTATATATTTCATTTTTGAACAAAGTTGAAAAGCTAAAAATTTTTGTTATACTAAAAAGAATTAGATTTTTTAAATACAAATAAGTTTAGTCTATTTGTTCTCTAACTCAAAAAAGTAGTTTTTATTAGAATATTTCTATTTCTTTTTACTAAAGATCAGGTTGTATTTAAAAAAATTTTCAATCAATCAAAACCATGTTTAGTAGAAACCAAATAGGTATTATCGTTTGAAATTTAAAGTGAAATTCTATTGAAAATCGTTGAAAATTCATTTCAAACTTTTAAATTAAACAAAAGTTTATATACATGAAGTTACTATTATGACTGCATCAGTAGAAACAAAAAAAGTAGGCCATATTACACAAATTATTGGACCTGTTATTGACGCGGTTTTCTCACCAGGAGAAATGCCAAACATTTATAACGCACTTGTTGTTCAAGGAACAAATGAAGCTGGTCAAGAAGTAGCTGTTACGTGTGAAGTTCAACAACTATTAGGTGATCACTGTGTACGTGCCGTTGCTATGAATGCTACAGATGGGTTAATACGTGGGATGAATGTTGTAGATACTGGAAGTGCTTTAAATGTTCCAGTAGGTAAAACAACATTAGGACGTATTTTCAACGTATTAGGTGAAGTTGTTGATGGATTAGAAGAAGTTAATGCTGAACAGCGACTTCCTATCCACCGTAAAGCACCAGCGTTCGTTGATTTAGATACAAAACTTGCAATTTTTGAAACCGGCATTAAAGTGGTAGATCTATTAGCACCTTATCGTCGTGGTGGGAAAATTGGTTTATTTGGTGGTGCAGGTGTAGGGAAAACTGTTTTAATTATGGAATTAATTAATAATATTGCTAAAGCGCATGGTGGTGTATCAGTATTTGGTGGTGTAGGTGAACGAACACGCGAAGGTAACGACTTATATATGGAAATGAAAGAGTCGGGTGTTATTCAAGAAAAAAACTTAACAGAGTCAAAAGTAGCTTTAGTTTATGGTCAAATGAATGAGCCACCTGGTGCTCGTATGCGTGTAGGTTTAACAGCTTTAACAATGGCAGAATACTTCCGTGATATTAATAAGCAAGACGTTCTATTATTTATCGATAATATTTTCCGTTTTGTACAGGCGGGTTCAGAAGTATCGGCTTTATTGGGTCGTATGCCATCGGCTGTAGGTTACCAACCAACACTTGCTACCGAAATGGGTGGTTTACAAGAACGTATTACTTCAACAACAGATGGTTCAATCACATCTATTCAAGCAGTATATGTACCAGCAGATGACCTAACTGAACCGGCGCCAGCAACAACATTTGCTCACTTAGATGCTACAACAGTTCTTTCAAGAAATCTAGCCTCTAAAGGGATTTATCCAGCAGTAGACCCACTAGATTCTACGTCAACGATGCTACAACCTTGGATTGTAGGTGAAGAACATTACGCCTGTGCTCAAAATGTAAAAGAAACTTTACAACGTTATAAAGAGTTACAAGATATTATTGCTATTCTTGGTCTAGATGAACTTTCAGAAGAAGACCGCAAAGTAGTAGCTCGTGCTCGTAAAATTGAACGTTTTTTAAGCCAGCCTTTCTTTGTAGCTGAAGTATTTACTGGTTCTCCTGGGAAGTATGTAACTCTAAAAGATACGATTGTTGGATTTACTAAAATTTTATCTGGTGAATTAGATACACTTCCAGAACAAGCATTTTATTTAGTAGGAAATCTAGATGAAGTTGTACAAAAAGCTGAGTCATTATAATCTGACTAGGTAACTAAGTACGAGATTTAACAAAAATAAAGCCATTTTATTTTTGTTAAATCTGAGACAACAAAAACGAAAATTATTAATTGAAAAAATAACTATATGAATTTACAAGTATGCATTATGACACCAGATGAAATTTTCTGGAACGAACAAGCGGAAGAGATTATTTTACCAACAAATACAGGTCAGATGGGTGTTTTAACGAACCATGCTCCAATTATTACTGCTTTAGATATTGGCGTAATGTCAATTCGTACAAACAAAGATTGGACGTCCGTTGCGCTTATGGGTGGCTTTGCACTGGTTAAACAGAACCAGGTAACCGTTTTAGTTAATTCGGCAGAGTCTAAAGAAAAAGTTGATGCAGCTAAAGCAGAGCAATCTTTTTTAGAAGCTCAAGAACAATTAGATAAAGCAACGGGACCAAAAGAAAAAGTAGAAGCAAATTTCGCTTTTAAACGAGCACGCGCTCGTTACCAATTAGTAAACTAGTTACCTTGAATTCAATTCAATATTTTTTCTCTGAAAATACTCGATTGTCATAGAATAGATGATTAGTGATTCTTTTTTTTGCTAAATAGTTCTTAATTATAATGGAATTATAATTAAGAACTGCAACCTATCTTATTAAAGCTTAGATAAAACCTAGACAAATTGTTTTATTAGTTAAATTCTATAGAAAAGCTTTTCAGAGTGGATGTTAGCTATACTTATCTTTAGTTACCTGACCAAATTTTTTTTAGTACCAAAATTGACAATTTTATTAATGGTAGATAAAATCAAATAGATATAAATAAAAAATCAATTTAACGCTC
>JAULKQ010018180.1:0-10178 GCA_032356285.1 Smithsoniella earleae | reverse complement strand
GACCGCGTCGCAGGTCGCACCCCGCGGGTTCGATGCGCCGCTGGTCGAAACCGGACACGTCGGGGCACCGCTTCTCCCGACGGAGATCGCCATCGTCGGGGCCGAGGCGGCTCCGGTGGCCGCCGGCGAGGTCGGGCGCATTCTCGTCCGGGGCGCTACCGTTTCGCGGCGCGCGGCGGACGCGGCGGGTTGGCTTCACACGGGGGATCTCGGGCGTCGTGACGCGCACGGTGCGCTGACCGTCCTGGGCCGGCACGATGATGTGATCGTCACCGGCGGCGAGAACATTTCGCCAGGCGAGGTGGAGGAGGTTCTCGGTCGTCTGCCGGGGGTGCGGGAGGTTGCCGTCGCGGCGGTCGCGGACCCGCAATGGGGACACGTCGTGGGCGCGTGGGTCGTCCCGGCGGAGGCTCTGGCCCCGACACTCGAAGGCCTGCGCCGTGGAGGCCGCGAGCGCCTCGCACCGCACAAGCTCCCCCGGCATCTCACCCTGGTCGATGCCTTGCCCCGCACGGCACTGGGCAAGGTCCGGCGCCGAGAGCTTCGACGCCCCTGAGAGAAGAGTGGCGGCACCTCGGGCTCATCGTCACAATGGGGGGATGCGCTCGCTCCGGCTCCGTGTGCTCCCGATCGTCGCACTCGCACTCGTCCTTCTCGCGGTCTTCGGGGCCGTGCGGACGACGCCTCCCGCGAGCAAGCGGGCGATGCCGCCTCGGAACGTGATCCTGATCTCGCTCGACACCCTTCGCGCGGACCATCTCGGTGCCTGGGGATATGAGCGTTCGACCAGTCCGCGTCTCGACCAGCTCGCGGAGAAGAGCGTCGTGTTCCGGCGGGCGGTCGCGCAGGGCAGCAGCACGATTCCCTCGCACGCTTCGCTGTTCACCTCGCAGTATGCGACCGCGGTTCTGAGCGATTTCGGTGGAATGCTGGGCGGCTCGACGACCCTGGCCGAGATTCTCTCGAAGCACGGGTTCGCCACCTGGGGCTTCGTCGACGGAGGGAACGTACGCGCTCACTTCGGTTTCGATCAGGGCTTCGACCACTACGAAGACGACCGCGTCGGGATCGAGAAGCTCGTCCGCCGAGCCAAACACTGGATCGTCCGCCACCCGGTCGATCGCTTCTTCCTCTTCCTCCACACCTACGACATCCACACGCCCTACAAGGCACCGCCTGCCTACGTGAAACACTTCGGCGACCCGGACTACCGGGGCGGTTTCCGTCCCAACACGAGGTACTTCCGTGCCGTGGAACGCTCGGGGCGCGGGCTCGGAAAGCGCGAACATGCCGAGGTGGTGGCGCGCTACGACGCCGGCATTCTGTACACGGACGAACGCGTCGGCGGGTTCCTCGACTGGCTCGACGAAAAGGGGCTTCTGGCAGATTCCCTGGTCGTCATCACCTCCGACCACGGCGAGGAATTCCTCGAACACGGTCGCCTCGGTCATCAACAGGTGTATCTCGATCCGAACCTACGCGTGCCGCTCTTCTTCTACCGGCCGGGGGAGGAGCCGCGCGTGGTGGAGGATACCGTCGAGCTGACCGACGTCGTGCCGACCATCCTCGAGCTGTTGCACCTGGCGGTTCCCCAGAACGTCGTTGGGCGAAGTCTGGTGCCCTATCTCGACGGAGGACGACTGCCCGCGCGCACCGCGTACGCCGAGAAGGGGGGGGCGGCGGGCGAGGAGACGGTCGTCTCCGATCGATACCAGCTCATCTTGAACCGCAAAACGAACGACGTGTCGCTGTTCGACTTGACGTCGGATCCGGACGCCGAGCACGACGTCGCGGCCGCGCAACCCGAAGTGGCGGCCCGGCTCGCCGCCGAGTTACATCGTCGCCGACAGCAGGCCACCGTGACCCGAGAGCGGAACGCCGAGGCCGGGCGCGTCTGGAAGCGACCGAAGCCCATGCGCAAGAAGGTTCGCAAGGAGCTCGAGGCGCTCGGATACCTGGAGCCCTGACCGAACGAACCGGGGGATTCCCTTCCGTAATTTTGCGGCGATTCGCGGATCTGCTAGCCACGCACATGGCGGCTGGAGGCCGTCGCTCCGGAATCGAAACAGTACGTCAGAGAAGGACAGTCGGATGAAGAGGATCAACTGGGTCACAGCCGTGTTTCTGTTTGCGACTCCGATCGGGGCTCTCGTGTGGGGCGGTTTCCACGTGCACGCGCATGGCCTTCCGGCCAGCCAGGTCGTTTTTTTCCTCATCTATCTCGCGATCACCGCGATGAGCATTACGGCCGGCTACCACCGGCTGTTCGCGCACCGCGCCTACGAAGCGAGCCCGCTCGTCCGGGCGGCCTACCTGCTGTTCGGCGCGGCGACCTTCCAGGACTCCGCCTTGGCGTGGTCGGCGGATCATCGCTCGCACCACCAGAACATCGACCGGGAGGGCGACCCCTACAACGTGCGTCGCGGCTTCCTCTGGGCGCACATCGGTTGGTTGTTGGTGAACGATCACCTGCGCGACCGACGAACGAACGTGCCCGATCTGGAGGCCGATTGGATGGTCGCGGCGCAGGACCGCTACTACGTACCGATCGCGACCTTCATGTGCTTTGGCGTGCCTCTGCTCGTCGGCTGGGCCGTCGGCGACCCGTGGGGATTCCTGCTTTGGGGTGGACTGATCCGCGTCGTCGTCGGCCACCACATCACGTTCCTCGTCAACTCCCTGGCCCACACCCTCGGCCGACGTCCGTACGAGCCGGCGTTCTCCGCGCGCGATAGCCTCGTGACGGCGGTGCTCACGTTCGGCGAGGGCTATCACAATTTCCATCACCGCTTCGCCAGCGACTATCGCAACGGTGTGCGTCGTTACCACTGGGATCCGACCAAGTGGCTCATCCGAGGACTCGAAAGGGTGGGCCTCGCATCGAATCTTCGGCGCGTCCCGCGCGAGCGGATCGTCGCCGCTCGAATGCGCTCCGCAGAACATCGGTTGCTCGAGCGCGTTCGCGGTTCCTCGCAGGACGCGGTCGACGCACTTCAGGCGCAATTGCGCGAGATCTCGGCGGCGGTGGAGCATGCCGTGACCCGTTTGGGACAGCTCGAGCGCGAGTTCGCCCGTGTACGCGCGAATGCCGCCGGGGGTTCGCGGGAGCGTGTTCTACAGATGCGTGCCGATCTTCGCGCCGCGCGCAAGGAGTTTCGCGAGGCGTGGCGCCACTGGACCCGAGAGCTCGCGCGTCTCCCGGAGGGACTCGGGCCCTCCGCGGCCGCCGGCTGATCGCGCGCCTACCGGTTCGGCTCAGAGCTTCCCCAAGGCCGGCACAAGACCGGGAGCAGGTCGGCGACGCGTAGGCAGTCGTCGATCAGGCGGTCGACCGTCGGGTGGCGACGGAAGCTCACGTGGCCTCCCGGGTACCAGACGATTCGCGGCTGCTCCCAGTGGCGCCAGAGGTCGCGTGGATGATCTGGCGGTACGATCTGGTCTGCGATGCCCGCGAAGATGGCGCGGCGGTCCCGCGCGACTCGGCATTCCGAGGCAAGCGGTGAGATCACGCGGAAGAGCTCGTGAGCCTGTGTTCGCTCGAAGCCACTCGATTGCGCGGCACGAATCTGGAGCGGAGCGCCGAGCCGTTCGGTGAGTCGCAGAAAATCGACCGCGGGGATCCCGGCGATCACCGTCGAGAGGGGCTCCAGGTTCGAAAGCAGGGCTGCGTTGTACCCACCGAGCGATAGCCCGTAGACGCCGATCGGCTCGTCGGTTTGGGTGCGGATCCACGCGAGAACGCGGCGGATGTCCCACGTGGCCTGGGCTTGGGCGTGGATCGTGTCGAGGAGGTCGGCTCCGAGGTAGCCGCCGCCGTTGTGGCGGACGCGTCGCCGAGGGCCGTGCAGCGGCAGAGTGGGGAAGACGAGGTTCAGGCCGAGCTGATCGTGTAGACGGCGTCCGCGAAAGGCCTCGAAGTCCATCCGGGGGATGCCCATCTCGTACCCGTGCACGCACACGAGCCAGGGGCGAGGTGCTCCATGTCGAAGCACCCACGCGTGCGCTCGACGGTTGCTCGGCCCCGACAACCAACGCTCCCGCCCAGGCTCGTCCGGCCAGGGCTCGTACTCACTCGCGAACTGGAGGTGCTCGTACGACAGGGTCCCGACCGTGGCGCGGGGCATGTCGACCTGCGTCGGTGCCTCTGGTGTGCGGTGGAACGCGGTCGGATCGGCGATCCAACCACGCTCGCGATAGAGCGCGAGAGCATCCGTCGTTTCGCTGACGATGCGGACGTGTTCCGCATCGGGAATGGTCGGCATGCGGAGTGTCAGGTTCGCGAGAACGACCTCGTCGAACGCGACCTCGGCGTCCAATCGCAGCGTCGGTTGGGCCGCGGGGACGTCTTCGGTGGGCGGTGCCTGCACGCGTGCGAGTCTTCCGGCGGCGACGAAGCATGCGGCCGACAGCGCGAAGAGAATCCCCGTCGACGAGAGCCCGAGCCAGAGCCCGAGCAACAGGCTCGCGCCGACTCCGAGGGCGCTTCCCAGGGCGAGAAACTGCGGGATCCGCACATCGCCCGGATAGAGCAGCGTGGCGACCCCGGTGGCCAGAAGCAGACCGCCCGGGACCGCGACGACCAGGAAGCCGAAGCCGCCGAGATGGGCCCCGGTCCATAGCCAAAGGAGTCCGACGACGGAGGGAAGCCAAGCGGGGAGGGACCAGCGGGACGGTTGGAGCATCGCTTTCTCGGAGATAACGTGTCGCGCCTTCGCGAGCCAGATGCGAACCCGGCCCCGGTTGTCACCCGTTCTCCGTTTCCTCGGCGTACACCCGTCAGGGATCGCGAGCAGACGGTCCCGATCGGAGGTAGTACGAGATGTTCGAGACCATGGCCGCGCGACCAGGATTCCCACCCGGCACGACGCTCTCGTGGAACGTCGGCGTCGACGAATTCGACGGGCTCGGTGCCACCGTAGTGGTCGTCCTCTGCGGGATCGCGTTTCGCCGCGCGTGGACGCGCCGGCGCTGGTTCCTGCGGTGTCGACCTCGGTCGCACGCCCGCGGGCGGGCAGGGCAGCCCACTTGACCGCTCGCGTCCGCACGTCGAGTGATGCGGTCTTGTTGCGTCGTATCGCCCGAGGCGACGAAGGCGCCTTCGACGATCTCGTGCGCCGGTATGAATCGCGCTTCTTTCGCGTTGCGGTGCGCATCCTCGGGAACGAGCGCGACGCCGAGGACGGTGTGCAGCTCGCGTTCCTCCGGGTCTTCCGCAAGGCGGGGGACTATCGCTCGGACTGGGAGGGGAGCACGTGGCTCTACCGGGTCCTCACCAATGTATGCGTCGACCAGTGGCGAAAGCGCGGGCGGCAGCCGGGCATCGACGACGGATGGGACGTCGAGCAATCGTCGGGGCGTCTCTCCTCGGTCACCGATCGGATCGACGTGGCGGCGGCCCTCGCGGCGTTGCCGCCGGAAACGCGGTCCGTGGTGGTGCTTCGCTTCTCGGAGGGCCTCTCGTACGCCGAGATCGCGCGGGTTCGCGGCGTCAGCGTGAACACCGTGAAGACGCAGCTCGCGCGGGCCAAGCGCGCGCTTCGCGAACGTCTGAAAGGAGACTCGTGATGAGCGAACGACGAGACGATTTCTCGAGGGCACTCGACCAGGGGCCGAGAACGCCTACGGGGCTGGGGGGGCGGGTTGTGGATTTCGTGCGAGCGGCGGCGCAGGGGCTCGCCGACGTTCCGGTTCTCGACGTGTTCGCGAGCGACGACGGAGTGGCGCGCATCGATTTCGGCTCAGGGCGCACCGAGGCGTCGGGGCGGCGGGCGCGTCGGCATGCGGATCAGGCGCGCGAGGAGCTTTCGGAGTTCTTTGCGGCGGAGCGTGGCTACTTCACCGTGCCGCTGGATCTGTCCACGACCCGGCCGTTCCAACGCGCGGTCCTGGACGCGGCCTTGCGCATCCCCGTCGGGGAGGTGCGTTCGTATCGATGGATTGCGGAGAGCGCCGGGAACAGTGCTGCCGTACGTGCCGCCGGGTCGGCGTTGCGCACGAATCCGGTGCCGCTCATCGTACCCTGCCACCGCGTCGTGCGCAGTGACGGGTCGCTCGGCGGATATGCCGGAGGCCTGCCCTTGAAACAGCGGCTCTTGTTGTTGGAGAAAGTGATCCCGGCGCTCGTGGGGATCGAAGCGACCCGGCGGGTTTGTCGTGTCGGCTGTCCGATGGACCGCGATCGTGCGGAGTCGGACCGCGTATTCTTCTCTTCGCTCGAGTCGGCGCGAGCGGCCGGCTATCGACCGTGTCGGAGGTGCCGTCCCAGCGAGGACGCGTTCGCCGTCGTCGAGTCTTGAATGGGTACACGCCGACTTGAACGCGCGTTCGAGGAATTGTGTTGCTCCAGCGCCGACAACGGGACTAGCCAAGACCATGTCCCAAGTTCTCGAGACGGCGAACCAGGGTGAGGTTCTCGAGACGATGGAGCGTCTCTCCCGTGAAGGGTTTCAGCAGGTCGACACACCGCGTCGGCTGCGGCCCGGTGAATACCGGAGAGTGGTGGGGTGGTCGGAAGAGGAGCGGCGCGTACGCTTCACGCTCGAGTGGGAAGTGGTCGACCGAAGACGATCGCCCGGAGAAGATGCCGCGCGTTGACTCGCAACGCGCGCCGACAAGCAAAGTCTATAGGATTTCGTCCCAGACCCGACGCTCGGCGGAATTCGGATCGGCCTCCAGTCGCGTGTCGTCGTTCAACACGAGCGTTTCGCGACGTTCGCGGTCGTAAGGGCGCCATTCCCCGATGTCCGGATGTGCGGGATTGCCGCTGCGAGCGAAAGACACCCACGCATCCATCGTTCGCACACTCAGCGCGTCGGCTTCCGGGCCGCGCCCGGCGAAGCGGTCCATTGTGGGCGCGTCGAGAGTCCCGAAGACGAACGGGAGCTCGATCGCATGGCACGCGCCCAGCGCGCCGCGACCGGCGGGCGACGGCCAAGAGAACAAGTACGAATAGGTCGACGCCTGATGGGGGGACTGGGCCTCGGCCAGAGCGATCGACGGAAGTCGGAAGTGACGGTCGGTCTCGACGGCGTCGAAGACCTCCCACGCGGGGCGCTCGCCCATCCCGTAGACCTCCAACAGACGGGCGGTCGCTCCTTCCGGATCGCTCGCGCCGGCACGTCGTATGCGCGAGGTGACTCGTCCGCGGAGGGCTTGCTCGTCGAGCGATCGGTGGCTTCGGATCGCGAAGGTGAAGAGACGCCACTCGTCCAACGTCGTGCCGGTCACGAGCTCGACGTCCCGGGCCGCGCCGTTGCGCACTGCCTCGAGCGGGTGCAGGGGCAGGGAATCCTCGTCGAGAACGGGTGCGAAGGGGAGAAAGGCCTGCCCGGCCAGCTTCTCGTGGGCTTTGACCGACGCGGTTACGAGGTCCTCGATCGGCACGCTGCGCAGTCGGGAGAGGTCGGGGCCGTCCAGACCGAGCGCGTGGCCCACCTCCCAGCCGACGCGCTCGGCTTCTTCGGCGCAGAGGGTGCCCTGGGCCGCGCCGCTCTGCGCGATGGCCCGATGGAAGAGGCCGCGGGCGGCCGGCATCGCGAGAAGCGTCGTCGTGGCCATTCCGCCAGCGGATTCGCCGAAGACGGTGACGTTGTCGGGGGCTCCGCCGAACGACGCGATGTTGTCTCGCACCCATTCCAGCGCTTGGATCTGGTCGCGTTGTCCCAGGTTGTGCGCTGTGTCGTCGAGGTGGAGGTATCCGAGCGCGCCAAGGCGGTAGTTGATCGTGACGAGAACGACGTCGCCGCGTTCGACGAAGGCGCGTCCTTCGTACATGGCCTGCGCGTTCGAGCCGTGACGGAATGCCCCACCGTGGATCCAGACCAACACCGGCCGCGCGGCGTCGTCGCACGCGGGGGTGAATACGTTGAGCGAGAGACAGTCCTCGGATTGAGGGCCGGGGGCCATGCCCGGAAGAGGGCTCGGTGGCTGCGGACACGCGGCCCCGTTCTCGTCGCACCGGCGCGTACCCGACCACGGTGTGACCGGCCCCGGCGGGGCGAAGCGTCGATCGCCCGTCGGCGGAGCCGCGTACGGGATCCCGCGAAAGACCTGATGGGTGCCGTTGTCGATGCCCTCGATCTTGCCCGCCGTCGTTTCGACCGTGACCGCCATCCCCCGGTTGTAACCAAGGGCAACGGTCCGTGCAGCAGACGGGGTCAGGGACGGTAGTCCATTGGATTCCGGACCTCGTACGTCGTGCGGGTATGGCCACCGGCGAGGTCGCTGGACGGGTCGCCTGCGTGCACCACGATCTCGAACCCTTGCTCTTCGAGCCGCCGCCGACGGGCCTTCAACTGGAACGGATCACGCGATCGGCGCTACGGCCTCGGCGACGCTGTCGACGAGCTGGCGGGCGGTGAAGGGCTTGCTCAGAGTGGCGGCTGCGCCAAACGAGCGCGCCGTGCGGAGCAGGTCCCGCTTGTTCAAGATGGCGCTGCCGCCCGATACGGCGATGATCTTGAGCCGCGGCCATTCCCTTCGAAGCTCGAGAATCGTCTCGAGTCCTTCCTGCTCCGGCATGATCAGGTCGGTGATCACGACGTCGCAGGACAGAACGCGCTGGACTTCTACGCCCACCCGTCCGTCCTCCGCCTGCAACACCTCGTGTCCAGCGGGTTCGAGGGCCGTGCGCACCATCTCGCGCACGGTCGGAGAGTCGTCGATCACGAGTACTCGGGCCAAAGCAGCTCCTTGATCCATTTGATCGGCACGGTCGGAGGAGAACTAGAGGCCGAGCTCGAATTATCCCGTCGGCCACGCGATTGCCGCCCGGTTCGACATGGCGTTGGCCAGTGCGTGTTTGCGATCGAGTCGGCCGGCCGTTAGCAGCCGCGTAGAGAAGGAGGGAGCAAGCGTGATCGTCGTCGCAGGAACGATCGAGATCGATCCGTCCAAGCGGACCGAGTTGGAAGCCGCATTCGACAGGATGCGAGCTGCGAGTCTCGCCGAGGAAGGGTGTCTCTCCTATCAGGCGTATGCGGGCCGGCACGATTCGGGGACCTTCTTCATATTCGAGAAGTGGCGAAGTCAGGACGACCTGACGGCTCACTTCCAAACCCCGCACATGGCCGACTTTGGCGCGGCCTTGGGCAGCGCGGGCGTCCGCAGCATGGACGTGAAGAAGTACGAGGTCAGCGCCGAGGACGACGTTCCGTGAATCGAGGTGCCGGACAGCCGGTGGAGCGAGTTGCGGTCGAGGTCTCTTTGAACGGAACTCGATTGGATGAGGAGTAAGCGAATGGACCTTGGCAAGATTGGCATCTGGGCGTTTCTCGACATGGTTCCGTCGGTGGAGTCGCAAGCGGCAGCGCGAGAGATCGAAGACCTCGGCTTCAAGGCGCTGTGGATTCCCGAGGCGGTGGGTCGTGAGATCTTCACGAGTTCTGCATTGCTGCTCGCGGGTACCCAGAAGCTGGTGATCGCCACGGGCATCGCCAACGTCTGGGCGCGCGATGCGATGGCGATGGCGAACGCGCAACGCACGCTATGTGAGGCGTACGACGATCGCTTTCTGCTCGGAATGGGCGTCAGTCACGCGCCGATGGTGAGTCAGATCCGGGGGCACAATTACGACAAGCCGCTGTCGTACATGCGCGAGTACCTGGACGCGATGGACAAGGCGATCTTCGCCGGTGCCGCGCCTGCGACGGAGCCGCGTCGTGTCCTGGCGGCCCTTCATCCGAAGATGCTGAAGCTCGCCAGCGAGCGCTCGTGGGGATCGCATCCGTACTTCGTGACGCCGGAGCACACCGCGCGCGCCCGAAAGGCCCTCGGCCCGGACAGCCTCCTGGCGCCGGAGCAGGCCGTCTTGCTGGAGACCGATCCGGAAAAGGCGCGGGCCGTTGCGCGTCAGCACATGGCGATCTACGTGGGTTTGCCGAATTACCGCCGCAACGTCCTCTCGTTCGGTTTCGAGGAGTCCGACTTCGACGGGGGCGGAAGCGATCGCCTGGTCGACGCGATCGTCGCGTGGGGCGACATCGACGTGATTCGCGAACGTGTGAAGGCGCATCACGATGCGGGAGCGGATCACGTATGCCTGCAGGCGCTCACCGCGAACATGGCGGAGCTGCCCCACGACCACTGGCGAGCGCTGGCGAAGGGGCTCCTGTAACCCGGCGTTTCACGCCGCGACATCTCGTTTCGTCGAACGGAAGCCTCGCGTTTCGTCGGGTCCC
>JAULKQ010018169.1:0-10179 GCA_032356285.1 Smithsoniella earleae | reverse complement strand
GACAACCTCACATTGCGCATGTTGAGCGCGGTGCACACAACATCTTGACCATCGTCACTGGAATCATCGCTAGAAGACGAAATAAAATCGTCCAATATCATCCGCAAAAGAATGTAATTTCGCGGCTCATCCAATTTCTTTTCGCCTACCGAACACGATTTTGGAATTCAAACAAGCAGCACGTACACGCATGCGAAGCTTGCTAAGCCCCGACAGCCACTATGTTGAAGTGATCTGAACAGTCATTGACAAAATAATGGATCCGGCACAAGCTCCGTCCAGCTCAATCTGAATGGGCCCTTAGGTAACATTTGCTACACTGGTGAATTATGCTGACCTTGGTATGGTTCTATTGACTGGCAACGTATATGTCCTGGAGAGCATTCAGAATCTGCCATCGTACAAGAGGTCAGAGTTCCCTGGATCCTGGACCCAACATGCTCGTGTGGGCACCTGCATGATGTCCATTTCAAATTCTACTCTTTTGTTGCAGAGTTGTTAAGGCACGAGCTTGCTGCATAACTGACAAACAAGATGGCATTCAATCATTGACCGAATCCTTTTTCAAAGGTGAGTATTGATGGTCCTGTTTCACCATTCAAACACATCTACCTCCACCCAAGAAAGCCTTGGAATTTGTACTCTGGGCGATGTAACACCGTCCTGTACTGGTGGCTGTGGCATTCCCTCACAATGTGGTTGGTCAACGCGCATGGTACATTGGCAGAGTATACAAGAGAAGCTGTGTTTCATGGGCTTGCAGGGAGTTCCAGTCGCATGGAGGGTTTGTTCAACTATTCAGTTTGATGAATGAACAAACCATCGCATCTGTGGCGGCCTCACGCGAGTGTATTCTCACGAGGTGGAATAGTATCCAACAGAAGGCAGGAAATTTCGGAATTGGCCATTAACTGCGTTGAGGAAGCTGCAGCAGGCTACACTTTCCTCCTGTTTACTATTGTATCGTGCAGTAGATTAGGGAAACTGGAAAACCATCACCTAGTACATTCGGGTGTTGTGAAGTGTTTACATGATGTAATGAACAGACATCCATCACCCACAAACCACACAACTCATGGCTTGACTCCCAAGCATGTGCTGTGATAATAATAAGTTAACAGGTAGGGTGCCATCCCATCCAAAGGAAGAGTAAACAGCCGAGAGTCTGCATCCCTGACCCCAGTAATGCCTTGTGCTCCAACTTTGTTTAAGCTCTTCTTCCAGCAGGAGCTCGAAATCATCTCTGCTACTTACGATCTCTTAGCAACGGGATGCCCTGCCTAGTATTCCTTCAGTACTGAGTCCATTACAAAAAATATCTCAGGCCCTATTTCTTAGATTACTGTGGTGTGACTCCCTCAGCGGGCACTGCATGGATGGATATTTGACCCACCAAAGATACCTGGGATACCCATCAGACAACCCTCCAGTGCGGAGCTTCACCTAGCTACAGGCGTCACAAGGCTGACTCACAGTCATAGGATCAAAAGAGCAGCGCTTGCAGGGACAGATGATGAAATGAAGTGCAGGCATCGCACACAGGAAGGTACAGAGGGGTACAGTTTGATGCCGTTCAGCGTTGAATGTTACCGTAGATTGGGAAAGCATTGCAATATTTCTGTTGCTCACACTCACCGGCTGATCATCCTCGATGTATGCACTATTCATCCGACTGCTGGTATTTGTCACTGTCAGGCCCAGCACGACGGTGGTGGCGCAGCACATTGTGAGAACAAGAAATCGGACAACTGTCCTTTGGGTAACTAGCTCACTACTCCGGCTTCCACTTCATCCCTTTTTCCGTCGACGCCTTTGGCCGCATCAGCCTTCCAGGCTAGTGTTTATCCACACTTCCTGGCTTTATTCTGAACCTTTGGTTCTGCTAGTCCTCTGTGTCTCACAGTGTCTTGACTGTTGTATGCATCCAGTGTTTAGTTCTTTGTTTCTTAGCTCACGTTCCTTCCTCCTTCTCTACTCCCTTGCTGTCCTCTGTCTCCTGCTGATAGCCATGCAGAGACTAGATAGATGAGGCAAGCCACCAGAGGAGTTGATTTGCGAGCGAGCGGGATGAGGGTGTCTTACAGCGGTTTTTCGGATCTATATTCTGTGTGGCCGGCCGCGGGTTTCAGCGAGGAGCACAGTTGAGCCAACATAGTGCGATGCTTGAAACCGCTTCACTTGAGTACTTGACTAAACAGTCTACACTCCTACTCGCCAACGCTGAACTCAAAGGCGCCGCAGCGTAATGGAAGGCGACGGACAAAGAGTGGAAATACTGCACCGCCCACTGTTATGATGGGCGGCAAGATTGCCACGGTAGATGGATATGACAAGAAAAGCATCCGATGTCTGAAAAGCATCGAAATACAAGTCTGGAGCGACAAGCCATCCTTCCCGGGCTTTGCCACACCCACTGCGCACACAGCTGTGCTAGAAGCAGCTATGGGAGGTGGCTTCACAGGCCGCAGAAAGCAATCCTTTGTAGAGAATGTCTACCTGTGTACCCTCTTTTCTGGGCATGACTTTTTGCAACAGCAGGAAGACCCCACGCCACGGTTCTATATGTGCTAGCCCCAAACTGCATCCAACAGGGTTACTTCTGAGATGACTCTCATAGGCGACTCCGTGCATAGTTTATACCCTGTTCCTATGCGTTTTTCCCCGTCTTGTTTGTATCTTTATGTTACTGTACCCAAGCCTGTCGCTGCAATGATGACAAAAACTGGCAGAAGCATTCATTCATGATTGAGTGGAATGTACAAGTGGGAATGTTGACTACGCCTGGTTCGTGCACAATGAGATTTTCTATCCTTTGAGTAAGGGCAAGATTCAACTTTCAGTGGATCTTCGGTTTCTTAGCTCTAGTGATCAGCTGAGGTGGGAGCCCAGCAAGGAGCATCAACTCTGTCTTGCGATGAGGCATGTTTTGAGTTGGTTCAGTCGTTCAGGCAAGTTCCTTGTTGCAATCCAAACTGTGCTCAGGACAAAAGCTAGTTGACATTTCATTAAGGTCATGCTACAATCTACCAGGACACTATCCAAGGGTGTATTCTTGCACAGACATGTGTGGAAAACCTTCTGAAACACTTGAGAGCTGTAGCTGTATGTGATAGTGTGATCGCAAGATGGATATACTATCCGATACTTTTGAAGGTAAATTTTCTGAATATCGAGTCTACTTGACTAGTTTGATCATTGGATTAATTTTTTGCTTGTATGATCTCGGGAAATAGTGCTTGTGACTACTGTGCCCAATTTGCTTGCAGGATCCATGGATCAGGGTGCAGGTCGGTTCCCCTGCTATAGAGTGTGACACGTTCAAAGTAGATTGGAAGTCTGTCAGTATTTAGGATTGACAAGCGGTAGTGCTCGTAGCTATTTAGATCAATCTGATGTGTATGAAATCGAATCTGGTTGATGTGGGCTATGGCAATTGCTGCACACCTGTGCTAGTGCAGTTGAAGTTTCTAATGCACCGTTGGCAGCAAGAGTAAGAGGCCGAAGGGTAGGGGAAGTCCCAGAGCAGCGCAGAGGAAACAGGCTTTCCACCAATCGTGTGTCTGGTGGTGTGATGCCCGAATTCCGAAAAGTTTATCTCATTTATTGCGACAGCAACCTAACGGTGATACGATTTGAACATGATTTAGGTCAAGCGTTGATATGTACAGCAGTTCAGACGATTGTAGATTGTTTTTGTGTGAAGTAAAACGTCCAATACGATACTTGTGGGCTGCTTTGAGCAATGCATTACAATGTCGAGCATACGCGCCTGTTACCGAACCCCAAAAGCAAAATGATAGTAAAGGATTTTGTCAAGCAAATTTCGATGCCTGCGGCTGAGTCTGCGCTCTTTAACCGCGCACCGGGGCAGCTGACTGGCTCTTTCTTCGTACGTCCCACTGTAACAGCCAATGTGCCAGTTGTACGATGCTTTCCAGTATTTGCCTTCACATAAAAAGTGTGCGTGACACCAGCGATTGGCCACTGAACTGAACATCATCCCCCACGGCTTCTCCGCTTGCGGGACAGTCAGAAAGAGTATTTCCTCATCGCGACATGATTCCAATCTGGGCAGCTTTCTTAACCACCTGCTATGAGGATGAAACCGCAAAAATTAAATTCACTGCCATAGTCGAGGTGGACCGTCTCTGGGTATACTAAGGCGCTGGTTGTTGCTTGCAACAAGCCTTGGAAGTGTATTTGTTTGTCTGTTATTGCCAGGCCATGCACACAAACCTTACCATGCTTGGTTATAAAATGTCTCGAACGTTGACATTCAAGAGTGTTCATCTCAGCTGTACGAAGCTCTGTTGAAATCCAGTCACATAGGTATACAGGAGTCTTGGAACAGCCGTTGTCTACCAAATTCCCAACCGTTCAAGGAATGTAGTTGCGTCAACATTTGACGCATGCTTCTCGCAGACTAATTTCTTTGTGAAGGTAGCTTGTTTCCTCTCATACACGTCAACTCACTATTATGAGTACACCGTGAAGACTTGTCGGTACACGTTGAAGCGCATTGATGAAGTACCTGAATATGCAGATAATTTGCAAAAAGTGATTCCAGTGCCGCTCACTGGATACTTTGGAGGTACTAGCGCGGTGGAAAGTAGAACGGCTCCTGAAGTGTGCAACGCTTCTAGCAGCAGATATATGGCGAAAAACCATCGGTATTCCTCCAAGTTTTCACCATTGAAAGTTCATGTTTTCTCATTCATCTCGCAATGTTATTGAGCTAGATTCGTGGCTTGAATTCCCGTGCAGTTTTGAACTGTCAAGAGCCGAGCTGCATATATAGCGCAAACTTCTCCCTGCGAGTGTTAAGGAGTGGCAAGGTGAAAAGAGTTGTGTTTCCCAGGGTTTCACAGTTCACGGGCAGCCAACATTATAGCGGAAGCACAGCAAATCGTGCTACTACTACCGAGCAGCAAGAATGCTGCATTGCAACAAATCGCGAGGAGTGCCAGTTGACAACAAGACATAACTATAGGCAAGCTGCCAATTATCCTGAAGCTGGTTACAGAGGTAGGGCTTCTCGGGGTAGATGTGCTCGGCAAGGCAGAGGGCCGTACAGCAGCGATCTAGATGCGAGCGACTTTGGTTTGGTGCCTGAGCGGGATGAACGGAGGCAGCATC
The DNA here is from genome assembly GCA_032356285.1 of Smithsoniella earleae. Taxonomy (NCBI): domain Eukaryota; kingdom Viridiplantae; phylum Chlorophyta; class Ulvophyceae; genus Smithsoniella; species Smithsoniella earleae. The sequence continues at coordinate 5,043 of JAULKQ010018169.1, read as the reverse complement.
GTGGCCGAGGTTGTCGGGGACGAGCCTGCCGCTCAACTACCCATGCTTCTGCGCTCGTTGCTAATTGCGCCAACTCAAGAGGAAATCGCAGGCACCAGAGGGGCAAGAGCGGGGCATTCCCTGCGCAACGAGGAAGGTTGAATCGCGGGGCACAGGGTCGGGAACATGGCAGACAGACAGCACGTTCTCCGTGGTATCGTTGGCGTGATGTCACCGAGTCCAGCCGAAATTGCGGTATAGATACGGGCAACATCGAGTCTGAACAGCAATTGTCTGGTACTCAAGAGGTTGGTATTTCTAACGAGACTCAGCAGCGCGAGTTTGATCCTCGTGAGATTCCCACAGAGCTCTTTATGAGAGCGGAAAAAGAGGCGTGGCGGCAGTTCAGGGAAGAAACCCCTGCTCCAACTATTGTGGAGCTTTCCACACTACATGTGGACGATGGACAGCTTCCCGTTGCTTGGCCGCATGGTCTCCAATACAGTATCCTAGATCGTTACTTTGCAGCGGTAGAAAAAGTATCCAAGAACCAAGAGGTGGCATGGGTTAAGTCCTGGGGTATCGAAGAATACAAACGTTCTGCATACTATCGAGAGTTGATGATATACTTTGGTGGTGACAATCAAGACATCCAAGAGGACTAGTGCTACAGCAGTGACACATTCTCTTGCCATCATGATAGTGATTTGATATTTTCTAAGATAAATGTAACATTTCACGGAGTCCGTCAATCGGCATCAAGTACTGTGATGGCAAAAAGCTGATCATGGGGGGTTGAAAAATAGAATAGGCGTCTAGTGGGGCCTGCGAACTATCTAGCCCAAGCTCTGGATGGGAATGAACAATTCTGCAAGCTGGCAATTACAATTTCAAGGTCCTTTCAAGGGGAAAGTACAACTCAGATATAACAGTGACTTCCAAACTTGGGGCCACATCTCCAGCACAAATTAAAGGACTGTACATACAACTACCAGTAAAGCTGAATAGTGCACAGTGCGGCAAACAATGGGGTTACAATGTCTGCTACAATGTCACAAATGGCTGAACGGACAAGCCATCTGGAAGGAAGAATCAGTTATATTTGCTGCCATGAGTTGTATCCACGAGGGCTAGTCAAGTTTTCTCGTATTCATTCGATCATGGCAGCTGTGCATGGGGTACGGTGACACCAACTTCTTCAATTTCGCTCAGCAAGGTACTTGACATGATTGATCATGGAACCGGGCACTTCATGCTGAGTACCATTGAGCTCTTTTGCTGTCAGATCAGGATGGTGAATGCGCGCAGCTTGTGCAATTTGGGCTTGAACACATGCCTCGTCACTCTTTGTATTACCCTGCATCTGATGATCTAAACCTCAAGTGAAGGCCCATACATGTTCTATGAGTCTGCTCAAATATCAGTGCCCAGTCTACAACGAGAATGAAATCTGAAAGCCCGAGAGCCCTTTTCGTTTGGTTCGTGTCCAATCCTTGAATTTATTTATACGATAAGCCAGGCGATTGCCTCTCACCACCGGCTCAAATCCTGTGTATAAACCTGTTACACATTGCAGTAAAACCTTGCTCTATGCAACCACATCACAAGGTACGGAATGCGCATGCAGACGCACAAGCTCAGGGGGGAAAATAACCAGCAAGTTGCCAGAACGCACATCTTCCTGGGTATCAGACGCATCAGCTGACTTGCTGTCTTCACCCTGCACATTCTCATCAGCATCCTCCCCAACATCATCTGAGATCTGCCTACACAGAGCTGGCATGCTCCACACACGCGACAGTGCAATATGCAGTGCCGTATACTCAGCAGACACAGCTGGGTTCGAGGTCCTAGTAGCTGCACGTGTTGCGGCATGCACTTGTGCACAATCAGCAGCATTGAAGCAAACAGACCCAGTCCCATCAGGGCCATTGGCAAGCTCCTCTAGCCAAGGAAGCATCCCCTCCAAATTTCTTCCATCATGCCCCCACCTACAAGCACCCTAACTCTCAGCACAAGCATTCATCAAAAGCAGAACCCACACACCATATCCTGCCCAGTACTTCCGGTTCATAAACTTCGTAGCTTCATGACCGTTGGATATCTCAACAGCTGTACAACAGCAGGTCCATACAATCAGTCCGAGTGGTTACCAGGGGCCAGGCCTCAGGGAACGTGTGATGAATCTGTCTAATGAGCTGCGGCAACTTGGGGGTCACTGCAATGACCACAATGCAGTAATGCGTACAATTTATCCCCGAGAACCTGCTGTGTGTGCTGGAGAAACATGAAGACAGGCACAGCTTACCCTCTGGATGACTGCCATCTGCCTACTTCACCTGACTCGTGACATAGTCTCTAAAACCTGGCAAGGCCAAGTATATGTATGCGTGAATTGCTCCAATGCAACTAAAACTGACAATGCTACAGTCTCCCTCTTCCTAACCCGAAGTAGTTTGAGGCAGGCATCAGTTCGGATCATCAAGAGGATTGGATTGACATTGGAGCATAGTTTCTCTGCAGTATCTATGGATACTGTTCTAAATCAGCTTTCGAATTACAACATTTTGAACGCTAGAAGCTTCATGAATCCAACAAACTGAACCCTGCTTATAGTGTGGGACTGAAATAAGTGCTCACTATAAATTGTTTCTGGCTTTCATGCCTAGCCTTTCTCACAGTAGAATACATGCCGCTCACGTTCTGCAAAAATCTCAGCGACTGTGTGGACTGGATTAACATTGGGCGAGGCCTGAAGGACTTTAATCAGGTTACCAATTGCGGCTTGCATTTGTTCGATTGTCATTATGGGTTCCTCATTGACCTCAGTACTCTTGCATGGATCATCACCAGTTTCGCTGTAGACACCTGTAACTGCGTTAATAAGTTCTTGATCTGTTAGCAGTTGGATCTTGCTGGAAGTCAGGCCTTCCTCACGTGATTCTGGTACAGTCAGCAGCTGAACCTCGCTCTCCCAGTTAAGACCGCACTCTTCCCACAGTGCTTCTCGACATTCCTGATTTTTCAAGAACCTCTAGACTTTAATTTTAATTTGCCTTTCTTAATTTGCCTCACCAAACTGCCCGTACTGAATTCTTTATGCTGACGTTAAGGACACATTTCACTGCCTCAATCAGTAAAAATTCACAATCAAACACAAGTACCGACGTCAAGCTCGTCCAATCTGTTTTTCGGATGGTACAAGCTTGAAGATGACCCGTCAGTGCTCAAAAGCAGCTCTTTAGTGTTATGAAGACATTTTCATTGATCCTTCAATTTGAAGTTCGTCTGTCGCTTGTATGCATGCCAGGTGCATTTACGCCTCTGTGGTCTCATGGACGGGAGGGCGAGACAGAAAAACTTCAGATGATCAAGACACGAGGTAATGGAGGCTCGATTTACATGTGCTATATTTCCGAGCACTGCGAACAGACAGCGATGCAAAACTTCGGGTCGTTAAAATTTCGGATTAGCCAGAGTAGACTATAGTTGAAGCGATCTGCGGGTTTCAGATGTACAGTTGAGGAATAGCTCTGAAGGCGCACAGGACAGGGTAAACGGCTGCAATCAAAGAAACTCGCACCGGCAGAAAACAGCAAGAAGAGTGCGGGCGACGACAGTTTCGAGCAGATCCCATCGCGGCTGCTCGATGCTCTGCAAGAGCTGAAACAGAGCTTCGTCATCACGGCTGAGAAGCAGCTCAGAAAGCTGGCCGTTGAGCTGGCTGTCTGAGCAAATAGGGGGCGCTTTCGGGGGGGGTGATGCGTCCTCAGGAGGCTGGAAGTCGTCACATAGCTCGCGCGAGGACGCTGACGTGTCATCATCGGCTGAGCTGGGGTTAGAGCTGTGGTGTGCTGAGCCCTGTGTTTGCTGGGCTGTAAGGTCGGTGCTGGTGGCATCTTCAGGGTCCTGGGGGGTACTAGGGGAAGGGGAAGACGGCTGAAAAGTGCATGGAGCAGCCACGGGCTCTCCCGGAGCGCTTCCGGCCACTGAGTATGGTCCGGGCTGCTCGCCAAGGCTCGGGGGGCGGCCTGCTGTATTCGCCCCGGGGCCCACGGAATTGATCAGGGGGGACGAGAGAGGGTCGTGGGCGCAATCTGTGTCGAGGCTGCGGGCAGGGGGGGCGTCGATAAACTGAAAGAGCTTGTTGGGTTGTGCGGCAAGAGGGCTGGCTTGGGGGGCGGGTGCAAGAGAAGACGAGCCCTTGTTCGGCGGGGCTTCGACGGGGGACTGGGAGGTGCAGGCACCGGCACTGTCTAGCAGTGCTCCGCTGTTATCCTGGCTGAAGTACGGGTTGGAAATCATTGTTGCAGGGTGCCTCATGGAGAACGTGTTAGCCTCCAAAGCGGAGACCCGCTGGTCGAGACGCTCCAGAGCTGCTGTCACCTGGGTGGACATATCACCGAGCATCTTGCGCACCTGATTGAGCACCTCAGCTGCGAGGGCGCTCCCATCGAAAGTGTGTGGAGATTTACCGTTAACAGGTGAGGGGTTAGCAGGAGGGTTAGGGGTGGGGTTGACTCCGTTGTCCCAGGAGGAGGAGGGGCAGCTTGTGCGGGGTTGGGGGTGGATGAGAGTGACATGAGCTGACGGTCAGATGCATCGCTAGCTACTTCACTGGGGGCGTTGGACTGCCCTGGCGGGGACGGGCTGGCCTTGATGACGTCCCCGGCAGGACTGCTGGCTACAAACTTCTCAAACGTTGGGGATGCCCGAATTACGGATGCTGCCACACGGGACCCACTCAGCGTGATTGCTGTGCCGCCCAGCGAATGGTTGTCACTGTGGTGGTGGAAGGGAGACGAGTTAGAAGGCGTTGAAGCCCTGCTTGAGCTTGGCACATTGTTCCGGCACACCTTCTGCCAAAGCAATGGATCTGACTCCTGCACAGTAAGTCCATATCTGGTGTGACCTGTGAGTAGCTTCTCAATGCATTATTCAATAAGGATTGGTCGTGTGGGAAATACCAAGCATATCATTGCGCCTGCATGAGTGGTTGCCGGGGGCCTAGCCACTCAGCTCCCTAATATGGGAGTGGTGAGCACAGATAGAGCGGGACTGCCA